>JAQJVL010002705.1:0-85208 GCA_035578905.1 Stictocephala bisonia | reverse complement strand
TGTTTCTGCCAAAGAGATTCAACGAAAACCTGACAGATGCTGACATTCAGCAATTGAACGAGGAAAAGGCTTTTAACTTACAGTTTGTGGGGATGAAAGGGAATAGCCCAAGTATTATAATATCTAAAGTTTAAATATATATGTTCTTAAATAATACTATTGTTTACTTACCCGCTGTATTGGGCGGAACCTGGTCCTCTTCTTCATCCCAGACCATCAGATTGTCAGCTATGGTTCTCAGCTGACGTAACAACCGTTGCGTTTGGTAGTTGGATCGGGGCGCAAACTTCACAACAATCTCTGCCATGACTGCAGTTTAGCATTAGAAGTGCACTTATTTATACTTACAATAAGTATACAACAGTAGTTGTTGATCTTCACATTCTGTTATGTAACAGTTATGTAACAAGTAAGATCAACCGATCAATAAAATTGTCTGTCGACCTTAACATTTTACATAACCCACCAAACCCAACCGGGAAATGTCAGGTGCAAGGTCTCGCGTGCTCAGACATCGGCTGCCGGCACCAGGAAATGTCTCAAGTGCAAGGCCTCGACGTCGCCACCTCGGACCTCGCCCACCGGCCGGGCTACACACACAGCCTACATACCGTCTATTTTGCCGTAAAAATTTTATCCTTCGATTTGCCAAATCGAAGGATTTATACCCTACTAGCAATGAATCTCCGAAAAACTAAAAGTGGAAAGTCAGCATCAAAAATTAAGCCCCCGAAATTCTATCAAGAACTTCAGTTTCTTCTTCCAACTTTCAACGAGGAAGAAAAACGAATGAGCAACGTCTCGCTTCCACCTTCGGATCAGATAGCAGAAGACGATTCTGAAAATGAGAATGTCAATGATATTGAAGAACCAGAAAATACTGAAATCAATTCTTCCGTTTCACTAACCACTGCCTCGCTGCATCCACCATTACTCAGTTCGTTTTCACGTCATCCTCGTAACAAACCAAAGAAAAGCTCTTCTACGCCACAAGTGACCTCTGCATCAGTTCTGGACAAATACCTTAAAAATAAGGAAATCAGAAAGGAAACCCCATCTCAAGATCCGTTAACGGCATTTTTCATGAATATGGCTGACACTGTTAAATCTTTTCCGATTCTTGACCAAATTAAAATAAAAGGAGAGTTATTCCAATTAGTCCATTCAGTTGAAGCGCGCCTGGCACAAGAAATACAAACTCCAAGATCATGCTCTACTAATCCATCTTCCTCAATGATCAACTATGAGGCACATGGATCACGATCGTCAAGCTCACTTTACTCTGCATCCCCAGTCCTAATCCTAACTATCACCAACAAGTGTCAAACTTACCTCAACAAGAATCCGAAGAGAATGAAGAGGCCTTCATGAATTCCTTTATGAAATTTCATTAATGATCTTCTGTGAAATGTGTTCTTTATATATAACTTATAAAATTAAAGGTTTTCTTATTTACAAACATATTTAGACTCTTATTATTTATTCCCTTGTATATTCTGTTAGAGTGTAGAAAAAAATATTTGATAGGGTTTTTACTTTTTTTTAAATAAATTATAAATTATTAATTGTTATTAAACATGTCCTAAATCAGTATCAAAACTAATTATGTCCTTAACATAATAATGTATCAAAATACAGAAGAGTAAAATATCAGCTATTAACATACTGTATTACATGAATGTACTATGGTTGGTTGGTAATATATATTTAGTATATTATAGTTAGAATAAATAGAATTTTATAATCTCATCAAAAAAGAACATACGATATTATGCATTATGTCACTTAAAAAAGGGACTAGTTAGAAATTTTGCCTTATTTCAATGCAAGTTTATACGTCTTCAGAAGTTTTTAATCGAAATATAGAAAATCAGGCATGAAATGGTTAACTGAAAAAAATTTAAAATACGTACCTTAAGCAGATTGCTAATCTCTGTTCAGGCTCAATCGCACGGCGATAAGTGGTGTTCAGTTTAACTATATGTTGTCTGAGGACATTCAAAAGCTCAAAAAACATTACTTGCGACATGCGGAAGTAGCTAAAAAATTTAACTTCGTCTTCAATTAAATCAGGAAACAGATGATTAAATTCTCCGTATTCTATCCTTTTCTGATTAATTCTATGGATCCACATTTTTCGTTTTCTCTTCCTACGTCGCTGTTCCTCTTCTTCATCTTCGGCTAACAAACAAGTAACAATTATAACTTCTTCTTCGCTACTGCTATCCATAACTTATATACTGTAATATTTGTTTATTAAATTCCTACATATAACACCATTCACACACGACTCGACATACGTCGCAATGAACTGAAAATGCCGATGCTCCCATGACGACTAGTGTGCGCAGCACCTAAAAAAAGTACGATCCGTCCGATGCGTGCCGTCCGTCCGATGACGATATGTGTGCGCCTACCTTAAGGCGGCGTCCTAGCTGAACGGCGAAATTCGTCCGGCCGGTACGGCACGGCCGGCGGCAGAAATATCAGACGCACGGAAAGGCATGGGGGTGTCCTAGCTGCGCGTCGGGTGCGACGGTCGGCCGACCGGCACGGCCGGTACGAACGAACAAAATCAAACATGCTTGATTTTGGTCGCACGCACCGGATGCGAATCCGGGCTGCTCCTATGCCAGTGTGTTCATTGCTCTTGTTGTTGACAGTCCATTTCAATATCTCTGCGCTATGACAACCAAAATTTTAATTTCTGAGGTGCAAAAGCACCCTAGTTTGTGGAATATGAACCATCCGCAGTATTATAATAGACTTATGAACGATCGGCTGTGGAGTGCAGTGGCGGAGGCCGTAAAGATGCCTAGTAAGTAGACATAATTAATTATTAAAAATTGTTATTTATATAATTTAAACAAATACAAAATTACAATTGTGCATGGGTTTTTGTAATTTTTAATTTTTGTAAAGAATAATAATTAATTTGTTAAGGTTCTTGCAAAGCTTATATTTGATTGAAGATAGATTAGTTAATTGATTAACTTAATACATTAAATCGGTCAAGAACGAATGAATGCAAAACTAATTGATTTGTTTGTGAAATGGTAATCAATGTTTTTACTTGAAGCTACAATGATCACACCGCCATAAATAATGTAGGTTTACAATATTGTTTTAAGGTACTTGTTAGTTACAAGTACTATCATTTGATGCAACACCTCGGTTGTTTTTAAAAAGTTATGATGAGTTTATTCCTACAATATTGTATAATATTAATAGTATTCTGAAGGACTAATCTCAGAATCATAAGAGTTCACTAATCTCACACCGTAATTTTTAACTCTATGTAAAATAAAAAAATAAGTGGTAACATATACAAATGTACCGAATTGAAGTCATATAATAAAAAATATTTAACCATGAGATTTACATAGTTATTCACTGCAAAAATATGTTATTAAATAAAGGGTAGCATGAAAAACGTCAAATTTATCATTGAAAAATGTTTTAATACTAATCTATGCAACAAATTTAGATTAAAATACATTTCATAAATATTGTGGTAAAAATAAAAACCATTGTGCAAATGTTTTACAAACTCGGTATTTTAACTAGGCCAATTCTTGATGGGGCATTACTCCCTCTGGACGCACAAAGTATGTAGAGAACCTTTTCCTGACACGTTTTGCTGCTCTGGAAGAGGCGTTATTTTGCTTACTGGGATTAGACGTGGACATTGGATCCGTACTTTGTGCAGCCACTTCTATGAACGTTCTTTCTTCCTCCTCTGTGATGCCTTCTCGATTCCGTATAATGTTGTGGAGCAGTATTATAGCCTTTACTATTGCAACGGCATTTTCTACTTTAGTTTGAATTGGAACTGAAAGAACGTTGAACTTCGACTTTATGCTACCATATGAGCATTCTACTACCAATCTTGCTCTAGCCAGTCTATAGTTGAATACATCTTTTTCGCTTCCTGGAACGAGCTGCCTTCTCGGAAATGGCCTCATCAAATATTCTCTCAACGGAAACCCTTCATCCCCAACGAGCACATATGGTGCTTTTATGTCACTGTTCGGAAGTAGCGATTCTTCAGGAAGTTGAATTGATTTGGATTTGAGATATTTCCCCATTTTAGATGTCCCGAACATACCACCGTCACTGTCTTTGCCATAACCTCCAACGTCAACAAACACAAACTTATAATTAGAATCAGTCACCGTCAGCACATTGATAGAGTATACTCCTTTGTAGTTCCGGTACATAATACCTGTTTTAGACGGTCTCTTGATTTGGAAGTGTTTTCCATCTAGTGCACCAACACAGTTAGGAAAATTCCATTTTGAATAAAAATCTTCACCCATCTTGACATAATCTTCTACTTTAGGTATAGGCATATATTGTCTCTGAAGGCATTTCCACAAAGATTTACAAGTTTCAGTTACAATACTGGCCACTGCAGACTTTGATATTCGAAATGAGTAAGCTAGCTGCCTAAATTGAATCCCCGTCACCAAGTATCTGAAAAAAATTACTTTTTTAAGTACATGTAGGCCTACATAGTTTTTTGTTGTTTTTTCAGAGGACACTGCTAAGACCAAGTGGAGAAACCTACGGGACACATTTACTAAAGAATGTAAGAAGATACCTCAGCCCCGCTCAGGCTCCTCTGCAGAAGACACTCCGGTGTATCGTGGTAAATGGTCATACTTTAACGCTATGCTGTTTGTAAAAGATGTGGTAACACCTCGGGAAACCGAATCAAACATTCACGACGCTGATGAGGAAAACGTAGGTGGTCTGCCTACTGAGACCCCAACTGCAGACACCCTAACTGATGACACCCAAACTGATGACCTCCAAACTGATGACCCCCACATGGCTGCTGATACAGAGATACCTGGAAACATACTTGTTACCCCAAATGCCCAACAAGCAAAGAAAATAAAACCTAGGGATCCAGTGTGCGTGACACCAAGCTCGGTGAGGCCAGCCAAAAAACTTATATCTAAGGAACCACCAAAGCCCATGTCAGAGTTTGAAAAAGCAGTCCTGCAAACTGAAAAAGAAAAACTGGCTTTGTTAAAAGAACCCGAAGATGATGACGACATGTTTTTCTTTAAATCAATGTTACCATACTTCAAACAAATGGGACCAATACAGAAGTTAAGAGTTCGCTCAAAGATCCAAGATCTGGTTATTAATGAATTAAGCACATTACAGACAACCACTTCCAATGACTACTGGTCTGGCTCGGTAACACCGTCCTCCACTCACACTCCTTCTCCAGCAACCATGAATTCTCATTACGTTAATTTCACTGACTACTAAATTCTACTACACTACACATCGAGGACTCCACTAATTGAAAAATTATCAGGAAGATATTACAATTGAACAATAACAGTGAATTTAAAAACAGATTGTGTCCTCTAAAACTTGTGTATTTCATCTCATTATTTACAATTTTCTGAATTAAATCTTGTTTATAAACAACTGTGTACTATTAATATAATACATTTTCGGAAACTAAAAATAGTATGACCATAATATATAAATAGTGTAACAATAAATATATTCCAGATTTGTTCTACTTACCTCAACGTGAGTATGAGTCGCTCTTCAACAGAAATGGGGCGCATGAAATTAGTACTCTTCAAAGAGAACTCTCTTTTCAATTCCGTAACAACATGATCAAATGTTTCCACAGACATCCTTGTGTAATTTTTGAATAATTCAGGGTAACCTCTTAATTTGTTGTAAAGATGGTGAAACTCACCAAACTGATATCGCTCCTTGAAAATCTCATTCGTTGGTGATCTCTTGTCTAATATCTCAGCTTTTCTCTTAAGGTCAGTGTTGAACTGTCCAGCAAAAGAAGCTTACGCTTTTTAGCTATCGATATCATCTTTAGCCCACTGCACTGTTCCTCTGTTCAAGAGAGAATGACGGAGTCGGGATTTCCACCAACAGGTCGCGCGCTACAGAGCCGCCGGCCGCACCGCAACACCTGCCGCTGGCTCCACTGTGGACACTCTTTTGATCGGCCGGCCGGACCGCATCGGCCGGACCGGCCGGACGAATTTCGCCGTTCAGCTAGGAAGCCGCCTTTAAGGGTGGCCTTAGGTAGTAGTCTCCAGCCCATCGGCCAACTTGAAGTTTACAGGGTGTAAATGGACCAATTTCAACTGAACACCTGCTGTTTATGTACTATGCTTTAACACATAGTTTTTTTAACATATGGTGTTACTTTGTGAGGTAGTTTGCCTCGAGCAAATAAATTATTTGTACTGCAAAAAAAGCAATTAGGCTAATATACAATGTGGATGGACGGAATCAAATAAAAAAAGATCAAAACACTGCCATCCATGGATGTATTAAATGTTTTGTTATATGTCAAAGGTAACAATGGCTCTTTTGTAGCCAAAGTGATGTCCATAGTAAAGTTACCATACTCGTAATAGAAATGACTTAGTTTTAAGTAAATGTAACTTCTCTAGTACCAAGTGTAAAGAATTTATTATATATATTATCATAATACTGATTACTATTAACTTTGTACAATTATATTAAATATATATGTAATTATATTATTCTAACTTGTAAGAATTGTAATATGTAACATTAATTATTGAGCAACGGCAGCGGATGCTCCTTATCATAATGTTTACTCATAACCAATATGCTCGCTGTACCCTAACTCTTCCATTGATTTGTACCATGTTCTATTTGTATATTGTGTAATGAGTGATCTTTAACAAAACCCCTTTACTCCAGTCAGCGGCAGTAGTCCGTCCTAGTGTTCAGAGTAATCGTTACTAGTTCTCGCGTAGACTAGTAGTCTCGCTTATGCTGTATCTTACAAAATCCTCTTAAGTCTTCTAATTCGCTTTAATTCTAATTCAATATTAATTTCTATTTCAAGGATTCAACGTGTTTTATTTCGACTTTCAATATAAATTAAAGAATTGCTAAAGATCACTTGAACTTATTTAATCTGTGCTGTAAATTACTTGAATACATAAACTCTATTATTTCAAAACAAGTGTTTCATTGCCAACCCAAGTGAAACCGTAACACAAGCTAGTTTCAAGTATCAGGGCATTAATTTTTACATTTCTTACCTATGCGTATAAAGTTAATGAACATGTGTAATTATAAAAACGCTAACAAACATTTACTAGTACAATCTTCTTTATATAGTGTTGACGAATCTTCTAGTTTTAGTTTACTATGGAATAGTTTGTTAAAATAGACCTAAAATTATATTTGACGTTGTTATATACTGTATTGATCATGACAACAAATTATTTGAATTATATTATAAAAAATAACTGAGTAGTAAAAGACACTAAATGGCTCAATTTAGACAAGAACGAAATCGATTTTATATTTGAGCATTCAAGTCATATTTATATAAGTCTCATAAAGTCTATAATTATAGTTCTAAAAATATATAGAACATTATTAATAAATCCTATGCACTTTGAGACTACTATTTCATATCTTTACAGTTTCATTATAACATTTTATAGGTAAACATAAAATATTGTTATTGCCACCTATCATGTTAAAGGTGAGACTTTTTTACATTTAACTTATTTAATATTTGTAACTGCAATGTTATGATAAGCAAGTTAACTATAGTTAATTTGCTTATCATAATTTTATTTCCTCTTTTAACCCTGTTAAGCTACTGTTTTATACATTGATCGTATGTTTTTCAAAATAAATATTTGTTACGTGACAATTCTTATGCTAAAACTGTGTCACTGACAAAACTTTTCTGACCAAAAAATAAAAATGTCCTCACAGACTAACATTCACATGTTACAAATAATAATTTAAAAGATTTGTTCAAATATTATGTGTTATTAAAAATATAATTTGAAATATTTTTAATATTTAACGCTACTATCAGTGTTAAGCACTAAATAACATTCTATGTTCCAAATTTGGTAGTTATAGGTCGATTCTAAGTGTGTCTAATCACAGTTTGTTTGAAAATCACGCATTATAATTTGTCCAAACAGCCGTGCGCCCTGAAGGATTAGAGCGACCCTCGGTCCCCCACTCGCAGGCACACTCACACGCGCGGCCCGGCCACCTGCCGCTAATGGTTCTTCTATGAATCACCAACTAGCCCTTGTACTACAAAATCAATTTTTTTTAACTGTTAACTTTACTTAATTTGTATTCTAATAACTGAATTCTAAATATTATTCCTTGGAAAATGAGTCCAAACACGGTATAATTGTGACAACTCTAAGAGGTTTTATAGTCAGTAGGTTACAAAATTATAAATTTGACTATTTAAAAATGGTTATAGACGTTTTATTTGAATTCACACGATCAGAATACACAATTACAGTAATCCTAGTTGAGATTTAAATTTATGAAAAAATAAACTAAATCATAAATAAAAGAACATATACCAAGAGGAAAATAATAATTATTACAAATTCATTTTGCAACGTTACTGTATAATAACTCAAAATCAATAAAGTAATATTTTAAATCATAAAACTAACACAAACATATTTACATAACCATCCTATGTTAAGAAGCCTTCTTAGGAGTGTCTTCTAACATTTCCGACATGTGCAAAAACAATAAATTAATCAGAATCAAGATAAAAGGGAACGTAAACTGAAGTAAAACAAAATAAAAACAATTAGTAATTCGTTATGTTACTTTACAATAACTGTAAAATCAAGAAAATAATATTATTAAACTAACACGAGCATATTTCCATAGCAACATAGCCAAGGAGGTTTCTTAAATGTGTCTTCATAAAATTCAACAGTTTAAAATGTTCTACCGTTTTTAGCGGCAGATTTCGCGTCTGGCCCACCTTTCGATGGTGGATTTGGCTTCACTGCCGGTAATGCTAGGTAGATAGACGTAGCCCCTCTATTTTTATTCTGTGCTTGCTGCTAAGAGACTTGACGATATTCCACTCTCAACTAAGGTCCAAACCAGACGAGATATAATGTGTCAAATACGTTAAATTGGTATAAACAGATCGTCCAGGTACATTTCAATAACATGCTGATTGAAAGAGAGACATTTCTTGAAATGATAAAAAATGTTTTTGTGAATAATTATTTCGAAAACCTTTACTGGGACAGATAAAATAGCCACAGGTCTATGGTTAATGATATGACTTTCTTTTCCCCTCTTAAATATATGTGTTATTTTAGTTACTTGCCACTTTTCTGGAAAAATACCCGTTTTTAAACTCAAATTTAAATAGCAAAGTTAGTGGTTTACTTAGAATATCAATGCATCCTTTAAACAAATACTGTGGTAAATAATCTGGACTTGTGGTTGGGTTTTGGCAAGATGGACATCCAGCTCAGTGACCCGGTCCAAGGACAGATGTGACACCCCCGCCATGGACGGCTAGCTCCGCCTTAGATTATACCGCATAACTATTGTACACACTACTAAAATACCGTTCAAAGGTATTAGAGATATCTTTACCATTGCTTATTTGACTTCCATCATACTCCATCACTAACATATTATTTTTTACAGTATTTTTGCTTTTCAAAAATTGCCAAAATTGCTTACTGTCACAATTAATTTGGTTTTCAATATTGTGAACATATTTTCTGTATGTAATCTTAACATCTTTTTTGTATAAGAGATCTCAAATGTTTAAAATTTTCTAAATCCTGCTAACCAAATGTTTTAAAACTTTTACGGAATGTTTCTTTTAATTTAAAGTTGAAAATTATTGTCTTTGTAAACCAAGATGGATATTTGGGTTGTTTGCTTTTCTTTCTGGGACAAGTTTCAATCTCAATGAGGTACTAGTAGTATCGATGGGACATTAGTGCGTGAGGTGCATGATATTATTTATACATACAGACTTTATACCTAGCACCACCCATAATTTTAACTTTACTATGTATCATAATTAATTATCTAAGGTCCTTGAATTTATTTTTAATTATAGGCTTTTATATCCAATATCATCCATAATTTTGGTTAAACCATTTGGTAATAGTATGAGAGTCGCATAATGCTACACTCACCATCGAAAGCCAGTAGGTTGAATATTTTTAACCAAACGTGTACAGCTGGCACTTGACCGATCGATAGAAAAACGTACTAACCGAAGTTAAAACATCGACTCTCCTGAGGGGACATGTGATGTCAGTCAACCTACCATTTTGCACATAAAACATAGGATTATATTTTTTATATTTACCGTATATGAGACTTAGAGGAAGTGAAACATGACCTAATAGATTAATATTATCTTTTGTACGCAGTTGAAGATTACACTCTTTTCAATAGTGAGTTGATAAAAGTAGTACTGTATACGAGGTTTTTTGTTTATTGTGTGGCCAGCAAAAAATTCTTAGCGGGAGATTTGTGGATAAAAGTTTAAATTTTATTTTTAGGATGAAAAAAATAGTATAAAAAGCATAACATAACTCCGTTGATACAGTTGGGTAGGCACGTTTGTTTGAAAGAAGTCCTTTTTAACTGGATGCATTTATAAATATGGAAACCAATGGTTTAACATATCCGACTACCCTCGATATACCATTTAGCACTAGCCCACTGCAACCAGAAGAGGTCGATTACCATGCTTACGAACGCAATAAGAGATTCTATAGCATAGACGCTTTGAATGAAAAACAAAAGCTCATCTATAATCATGTTGTTAGAAGTCCACAAGATATCGTTTTAATACAAGCCGGACCAGGCACTGGTAAGACTTATACATTACTAACCATAGCATATTTACCTAACCTTTTTAGTCTTACAAATAAAATCCACAACATTATTGGCCGGAATAAAAAACCACTTTTGGTTTTTATTGATTTAGCTTAAGTATTCGACACAATTGATCGCCCATTACTAGTAAAAAGAACTTGAACACATTGGCTTTCATGGGGTTACATTAGATTGGTTCAAGAATTACCTGACTGATAGATACCAATTAGTTTCGATTATGGTGAAAAATAGTTGCAATAGAAAAATTGATTATGGAGTAATTCAAGGCAGCACACTTGGGCCTCTCCTGTTCTTAATTTACATTAACCCGTGAGGGGTCGCGCACGGTGGATTCCACCGAGCGTTCTCTGTTTTAGCTAAAAACTTCCACACCATTAAATCTACAGCTGCCTCCCCTTCAGTACCTTAAAATGGACTCGCCCACATTCCAAAGGCGTGATTGTAGCATCACTCCCTCTCCCCAGTCAGTCTACAGATGGCTTTGAACTTGTACTCGGTCGAATCCCACCGTGCGCGACCCCTCACGGCGTTGTATCTCGGTTTGAATCCACCAGTGCGCGACTCTTCACGCTTGCCAAAATTAATTAATTTATTTTGTAATTCTTTTTAGTGTTTTTATTGTGTGTTTTGCATTATGGATATAAATGAGGAACAAAGACTACAGAGACTTCTAGAAAGTGTAGAAAAAGAAGACAGACGAAATGAGGAAAGAATGAAAATCCAGGAGCTATAAGAAGAATACTTTTTTAGATGATCCTATCCCCGAACCTTTAGATGGTTCAGTGTTCTGATGATGAATCTGACGATAATTTGGAAGTACATGAAGATGGTTCAGATTCAGAACAATCAGGAGAAGAAGACAATTTTAATCAAATAGTCGGACCTGAATACACAGGTAAAAAATAAAAATTACGAAGGGGAAATTTAAAAACTGTCCCCCCCAAAGTGGGAACGAAACGTGCTTTAAAACCCCCGTCGGGCGCTTCCCTGGTGTAACTTCAGTGTTAAACGAAAAACCCACTCTCCGCCGGGAAAAGTTTGTTTTTCACGACAGTTTTTAAAAACGAGGGTTCTTATTTGCACCAATAAAAGGATTGACAAAATCCGGCCACATTCGCCCAGAGGGGGAAATCCCAAACCCATGACGAAAAGGGAACTTGAAGCTTTTGTTTGGTATTTGTAATTTTCCAAGTGTGTTTTCCCATTCATCACCCCTTTAAATTTTTGTATGATTTGTGGGCAACCAAAGGGAAAAAGGTTTTCCCAAATTTTTTAGAAACTTTTTTCCAATTGGGGAAAAATTAAGTTCCTTTTTTAGAGCCCCGGGGTTTTTGATGATTCGGAAGTGGGGGCCCAACGCGGAAGCAATTCGAAAAATTTAGCCCCAAAACCTGGGGGATTTTGAAAAGCTTGTAAAAAAAATGTAAAAAAAAAACTATTCTTTTAGTCCCTTCTTGACCATTGATGGGGAGGGCTTTTTTGTTTTTTGGGGAAAATTTCCCCTTTTTCAGGAAAGTCAACAAAAAAAAAACCGGGCCCTAAGTATGCATTAAAATTTTTTGCAAGTCTTTTTAAAAAATTTTCAAAAATTTATGAACGGGAAAGTCAAATGCGGGAAGGCAGCCTCCGGGGCCCATATAAAGTAAACAACCCCGGGGCTTGGTTGTAACAAGACTTGTTCAACCTGTCAGGGGAACAGGAAAAACATTACAACCGACAATTGGTACACCCCCAAAACCCCCTTTTCTGACTGTTTTTTTAAAATGAACAAAATTTGGGACTCTTTTGGGGCCCTCTAAGAAAGAAAAAGGGCAGAAATTCCACCAGGTTGTAAATGCAAGGGGGTCGACCTGAAAAATCAAGTTTTTTTGGGAAATTTTAGAGGCTACGTACTCTACTATCTTATTCCCCCAAAAAAGGAAAAAAGGGGTTCTTTTTATTCTTCTTTCAAACTATGCACAATGTGATGAGATAGACCGATCGGTGATAGCAAAAAAGGCCAAAATACTTTTTTAACTTTTTAAACAACTCCAAAAAAGGAGGTGGGGACGTTTAGATGAATTAAATTTCTTCAAAATTCGTGTCAAGAACCAGCAATCTTTGGGCCCACTAACTGTTTTTTTTTACCCTTTTTAAAATTAAAATTGGACTAAACAGTTTTATTGCAATAAACATGAAAAAGGAAAATTTTTAAACAAAACGTCAGGGGGGAACATTCAAAAAAAATTTAAGCAACAGATTTATGCCCGCCCCTACATGCAATTTTTTTTTTCCAAAAGGGCGGAAAGAATTTCCCAAAAGATCACTCAAAAAAAACCCAAATTGGAGAAATGTTGGAGTGGAGAGAGAGGGTCCGCTTTCCCCGTGGAAGATGCCCACAGAAGGCCGTTGGGGCTTATGCAGTTCAAAAAAAAAATCAAAAATTTCGAAAACAAGGTGAAAAACTTGTAAAAAGTTCACTTCGTGAGCATCTTTTTGTAAACATGCGCGGGAATGTGTTCCCTTAAGGGCCCTAAAAACCATCAACAGGGGGAGTAAATATTTAAAAAAAATTTTTTTTTTGGTTTTTTTTTGAGAAATTGGGTTTTTTTTATATTTTGCAAAACAAACTTATAAAAATTTTCTAGTTTAAAACCCTTTTAAAAATTTGTCCTTGATTTTTTTTAAAATTTTTAAATTTTTAAATACATTTTTAAGTAATTTTAATATGTGTTTATGCTATCCGAAGAGTATTGTATTTTTTTAAATCAAAAAACCTTTTTAAAAAAACCCCAAAAAAAAAAAAAGTTTGTATAAAATTTTTAAAACTTAGAAAATTTAAATTTGGGTTTTTAAACAAAGTTTTTAAACGAAATAAAAATTTTAATTTTAAAACCCTTTTTAGGCAATATATTTTTTTTTGTTGTTTTATTATGAAAAATTTTTTGGGTTTTAAATATAAAAAACAGTAAAATGGAAATGTTTCATAAAAATATACTTTTACATAATTTACCCCGATATTAGAGGATTTTTTAATATCAACGAAGTTTTGTAACTTTTTTAATCCTATATATTTTCTTGTTCCTCGTATATTGTTTTTTTTAAATTTGGGGTAATTTTTTTGGGTTTTTATATTTAAGGGGTAGTGTATTTCTTTTTCAAAAAAAAAAAAATGGTTTAGTACAATATTGTTAATCCGAAAGATATGTGTATTTTAAAATCTATAAACCTTGTTACAAAAAAAAAAATAATAAAATTTAAATTTATCAAGTTTCAACTTAGAAAATTTAAATTTGGTTTTTAAACTAGTTTTTAAAACGCAATATAAATTTTAAAATTTAAAAACCTTTTAGGCAATATAAAATTTTTGTTTTTTTTATTTTGTAAAAAAATTTTTTGTTTTAATATATAAACAGTAAAATGGTATGTTTCATAAAAATAATGTACATATTTTTAACCCATATTAGAGTTTTTTTAAATATCAAAAACGAAGCTTGTAATTTTTTAATCCTATTTATTTTCTTGTTCCTTTTATATTTTTTTTTTTTTAATTTTTTTTGTGGTAATACTTTTTGTTTTTTTTATTAATGAAAGTGTTTTTCATTTTCAAATTAAAAAAAAATGGCTAAAACAGATATTTTTAAATTTCCGAAGGATTTGTTTTTTTTTTAAATCAAATAAACCCTTGTTAAAAAACAAAAAATAAAAAAAAGTTAGGGATCAATTTTTCAACTTAGAAAATTTAATGGGTTTTACAAAATTTTTTTTTAAACGAAATTATAAACTTTAATTTCAAACCTTTTTAGGCAATATATATTTTTGTTTTTTTTATTATGTAAACATTTTTTGTTTTAATATATAAACAGTAAAATGGTATGTTTCATAAAAATTTTTCTGTACATATTTTTAAACCAAAATTAGAGGATTTTTTAATATCAAACGAAGCTTGAAAACTTTTTTAAATCCTATAAAAATTTTTCCTTTTTTCCTGTATATTGTTTTTTTAATTTTTGGTAATACTTTTTTTTATAATTAATGTAGAAAAATTTAAATTTAAAATTTAAAAAAAAAAAATTGGCTAGTACAGTATTTTTTTACTTTTTTTTTTTAAAAGTATTTTTTAAAATTTAAAACCCAAATTTTTGTACATTTATCATGAATACGTGTAAAATATTTTTTTTGTACTTTTATTCAAACATGTCAAATTTTTAAATTTTCATTAAAACTGTGCTTTGTACGTTGTGTTTTATTTTTAACCATAATGGGGTGGAACCCAAACCGTGCGCGACCCCCCCGCTTTTATGAAAGACCACGCAAACCCCTGACGGGTTAATAAACTTGGGAAAAAGGGTAAATTTTAGATAATGTCAACTGTTCCTAAAACCGGCCAAAGGAAAAGGGGCTTTGTTTTTTAAAGGGACCCACGGGGGGGGTTTTTTTTGGGCTCGCTGAGCGGGGGCTTGCTAACTGTCAAGCAATGGTTTGATTAGAATCGACACACTGTATATTTACAGAAGACAAAGTGCTTGCCAATCTCTTTTGGGGGCCCGATCGTGACCGATAAAAAAAAAAATTTGCATCTTCAAACATGGGGTGGCCCCTAAAATGGATGTGTCCTTTGTGACGTTGTAGAATGTGGTGGGTGAATTTTAAGTATCTGGGTTGTGTTTGAAAAGCTTTTTAAAGGGGTCCCCGCACTTTAACAACAGCTTAGGAAAAAATAAAGAAAGTTAAAAATTTATGTTTTCAGTCCCTCATTTAAAATCTTAACGCAGGATTGATTAGAAAACTTTTGGGCGCCTTGTAAAAATCATTTACTTCAATAGGCGTAAATTTGGGGGGTTTGGTTTACATACAAATTTTCCTTTTAAGTGCTTTAGAAAGGGACACAGAAAGAATTTATTAAAACTGTTTAAAAAAAAAAGGCAATTTATTTAAAAACTACTCTCCGAAAAAGGGGAGATATTCAACAGATCTTTTTTTTCATTAAATTTTAAAGGTTTTTTCCCCCTTACAAAACGGTATTTTAAAGGGGTAAGGCTATTTTATTTTTTAAAAACCCCAAACCCGTATTTTAATAGATTTGAAATCCACACCTTTTTTAACGAAACGTCAAAAAAACCTTAAAATCGGGGGTACCGAAAATTACAAAATCAATAAACAAAACAAACCCCTTCTTATATTGCAAAATGTTTTAAAACCTTGAATTTCCCCAACCCATATCAGAGCTCCAGCCCCCAGGCTCAATGGGGTACATTCAAAAAATTTGTGAACAAAGGGTTTTTGTTGGGGTTTGGGAAAAGGGAAAATATTTTCAATTTTATTAATATCTATGAACACTAAATAACTTTTAAATATCTGTTGTTTTCGCCAAAATCGGGTTTTTTTTACGGGGGTTTATTTTTTTTATTGTTTTTAAACGCCCCTTTTGGGGATAAACTTTAGTTCAAAATTTGTAGTCGCCCTTTAGCTTTTTCTTTTGGGTTTGGCTGTCTCTTCTTTCTTTTTAGCCCTTTTTTTTTTAGCCGTTCCGATCTTCGTCTTTTTTTCCTCCTCTGAAAAACAAAACTTTCGTTTTGGTCTGGTTTGTGGTGAGTGTTTTGTGTTTTTTTTTTTCCCCATTCGCTGTTTTTTCTTTTGATTTTGTTACGAGATCCCCTTCAAGTTTCCCTAGTTTTTCCCAATGCCTTCTGCCCTTCCCCTCCCCCCAAGTTTGACTTGTTTTTTTTTTTTTCCGTAAAAGTCAAATCTTCTTTAGCTATCTAGTTTTCTTCCGTTCTCAATATGGGGCCCCAAGGGAATATATCCTTTTCCTTCTAAAAAATTCTGTTAGTGGAGTGATTTTTTTTATAGGGGTTTCTTTTGGGTTTTTATTCTCCATTGACCTTCCACTGGGTTTTCTTCTTGTTTATACACTTTTTATTTTATCCCTTTTCTAATTTTTTATTGCTTCTATTTTTCCATTTTGAAAGTCCGGAGATTGGGCTGCCTGCGTATTGTATTTCCCGGGGGAATCACCGTTTGGGAAGTCCCGAATTTTGGGGTTTTTTTTGTAAAACATCTCTTATTGTTTTTGTTTTTGAGTTGTGAATAAGACTTTTTTCAGTTTGTCCTTTTTTTTTTTTCCAGTTTTATTTTTTCGTTTTTTGTTTTTGTGGGTTTTTGTTTCCCCCAGATACTTGAATTTTTTTACCAGTTCTACTTTTGTGTTTAAAAAATTTAAAATGTGTCAAGCAGAGAAAGGGTCCCTGACCCGATTTTTTGGTCTTTTCGAACGAGTTTTTAGTCCAATTTTTCCCCGGGTATCTTTCTTGTGTCTCAATTTGCGTTCTTTTCCCCTTTTTTTTTGGTTTTTCCCAATTTAAAACCAAGTCGTCCCCAAAACCCAAAAAAGTTCAAATTGATTTTTTGTTCCTTCTTTTATTAGTTTTTGGGTTAATCTTCCTCCATTCTTCATCGATTTTTTCCAGTGCGCAGTTAAATAGAATTTTGGGGGGAAACCGTCCCCCGGGCTTAAACCTGTTTTAATTTTTGAACGCGTTGAGGTTTTTCTCCTTGATTTGACTTTTGATGTTGTGTTCTCCAGTGTAAGCCCCAAACATTTTTTTCAGTTTTGGGGGGTAAGCCTAAATTTCTCAGTATCTTTTTCAAAGATTCCCCTATTGGGAAGGGTGTCGTAGGCTTTTTGGGAAAACGATGAAAGAGTCACTAGTTGTTTTTTCTCGACTTGTAGTAGTCGTGATTAGTTTAGGTTTAAATTTTTTTTTTCCCGGGCCGCTTCTTCCCCGGTTCCCAAATCCCGCCTATATTCCCCCCAGTTCTTTTTCTAGTTGGTCTCTGACCCTTTTATAAATTATTTTGGAGAGGAAAACTTGTACGTAAAGGTTTCCCGTAGGGAGATCCCCAAAAATTGCCTGGGTCGGTCTTACTCCCTTTTTTGTGGAAAGGGACATATTATTTCTGTTGTCCATCTTGTCGGTAATTTCTCCCTCTTTCCAGATCTTTTGAATGTTCTTTTTGGAGCTGGTAAAATTTCGTTTTCTCCGGGGTACTTTTCCCGAGCTCTGCTGGTTCCCCGTTGGGCTTTCCCCCGTACTTTGTTGTTTTTTTAAATTTTTTTAAAATTTCTATTTCTATTTTTTGATTTTGATGGTGCTTGTTTCGTTCTCTTTGGTTTTTCCTGACTTTTGTGTTTGTATTTATTGAGTTATTGATCGGGTTTTTCGCAGTTCAAAAGATTTCGGAAGCTTTTTCCCCATAATGTTGGGATTTTTTTCAACGTTTGTGCCGGTTTTCTCCCTTTTTTGTTTTTTTTACAGGGGGGTTTGGTGTTGGGAAAGGTTTTTTTTGGTTTTTTTTTTCCCCAAATGTTCTTTAGTATTGCGTGAGTTGTTTTTGGGAAAGCTATCTTCTATTTGGTCCGCAGTCCGTGTGAACTTTCTTTTGTATTTCTTAAAAGTTTTTTGAGTTTGTTTTCCCTTTTGGGTCAGCATTGCAAAAAAACTTGTCAGTTTTGTTATTTTGGGAAATTTTTTTTCCCCCTTTATGTTCCCGTCGGGCTGCCTCCTCAAACCCCCTCTGTCCCACCATGTGTTTTTTTCTCCTTTTTGGGTTGTGCTATTTCTGCGGGTATTGTTTTAACTTCCCCTGTCAGTAAAATTTCCCGTTCCCTGTTGATTGGACTGTGGTTTTTTTTTCATTTGTATTGTGTGTTGTTTTTTTATTTTTGCTTGGTCGTAGGTTCGTTCCCCCAAAAACCGGGTTTGGGTTTTTTTTTTTTCTTTTTCCCCCGCCGGTGTTAATTTTTTATTTTTTTTTTTGGACAGGTAGTGATCAGAAACCCCCGGTCCTTTTTCCCCTCAAACTTTAAAAAGTTTTAGATTTTTCCCGTGATGGTCTTTGTCCCCCTAAAAGACCCTGGTCCCAAATTGGTATTTTGCCCTTTTTTTCCCAAACGGGGTGTTTCCCGTTTTCTTTTGTTTTTGGGCTTCTTTTGAATCTGGTCGATTCAATCACCTTTCTGGTTCTCTGCCCAAAATTTTTATCAATCTTCTTCCTTCCTGGGGGGGGGGGCTAGTTTTCTTTTTTGCCCGGGCCCTCCCCAACAATGTTTTCCCGAACCTTTTTTTCTCTTCCTAAAACTGCGCATTGAAGTCTCCATCACGAATTTTTGTGTGGTTTGATTGGTATTTAGTGAGGGTTTGGTCTAGTTTGATTCCCGAATCCCTCCACAGGTTCTGGGGCAGTTTTTTTCTTTTCTCGTTTGTGGGTGCGTGCACGTTGAAAAAAACGTTACGTCTTTTTTTTGCGGACCTGATTTGGGCAAAAGTTGCAATTTTTATCCGTGTAAGGGCCCTTTAAAATCCTTTACAAGGGAAATTTTTTTTGTGTTTTTCACTATGAAAAACCCGTTCCGAACTGTGGTATTTTTTTTCATTACTCTCTTTCCGGGGATTCCCTTGGGAGATTCTGAATCCTTGTGATTCGTATGGGTTTCCCCCATTGTGTTTCCCCATCTCCTGTATGGCGAGTATTGTTTTTCCTTTGCTCTATGGGGAGTGTTTCCCGTAGAGTTTTTTAAATTTTTCCCCAAACCCTTTGCTAGTGAAATTTATTTTATTTTTTGGCGAAGTTTTTTAAAAAGGGTTTGGTCTTTATGTTTGTTTCGTGTAAATTCCCGATGCCCGATTCATCGTAAGTTCCTTTGGGGTTTATTGTTTCCCCCGGGTCTGAGGGAATTTTTTCCTGTCTTATTTTGGGAGGCGGGGAATTTTGGGCTAAAAGAACTTTCCTGATTTGAACTTTTTAAGGGTGTATCCCTTTCCCGTGTGGAGACAAGTCTCCGAGGGTTACAACTTAAAAAATGTGATTTTTAGAGGAAAAGGGGATTCAGCCCACGTTTTTTGGGAAATTTTTTTATTACAGTGTTAAAAGGGAAAATTTTTTTAATTTAAAGTTTGAAAAATTGGTTAATTAATATTGAGAAAGGAAATGACATATAACTTAATTTAAATTTTCAATATAAAAGATGAAAAATTTTAGAAAAAATATTAAAAAAAATTACCTTTAAAAAAGAATTGTAAAATGGTTTTAAAAAACGTATTGTTTTAAAAACACTTCTAAAATCACTTTTTTTGCAACAGAAAAATAAAAAGCTTTTTTGTTTTCAACATCAAATGATCACCCCTGGGGGTTTTTGGGTTTTCAAACTTTAACTTTTGTCGGTGCTTGAAAGGTGGGGGGGTGGGGGTGTGGAAAAGTTTGTTTTTTTTTTTTGTGTATGTTTTTTTGTGCGTGTGCATGCGTTTTCTGGCGTTTATTTATTCATTATTTTTTTTTATTTTATTTTATTTTTTTTTTTTTTTTAGGTTAGTGGAGGTGGAGGTTTATGCGGGGGAGGTTTGAAAGTTTCGTGTGGGTTTTTTTAAAGTGCGTTTTTTTGGTATGATTCAGATATTTTATTTAATTTGTGTAAAACTAAATGTGCATTTTGTGAGGAGGAGTCGGGTGCGGCTCTCCCTTTGGTTGGGGTGATCTTTCTGTAGGTGTGGTTCCCTTTGGGGTAGGGAAAGTGTAAAACTTTGTGTATCAATATTGTGTAATTATGGCATGAGCATGTGTCTGAAAAATTTTAAAAATTTTTCCCGGGGTTTAGGTCAAGTTTTTTTTGGGAGTTTTTTTTTAAAACCGATTACAGTCTCTTTATTATTAAATTGTTTTTATTTTTTTAATTTTATTTGCAAAGGCTTTTTAAAGTTAAAGAAATTTGGTTTAAAAAGTGTCTCTTTGTAATTTTGTAAATTTAAATAATAATTGTTTAAACATAAGTTTTAAACTTTTATACGTTTTTTTTTTTTTTTTTTTTTTGTTTACAAAAATATAACATTTTTAATTTTTTTTTTACGGGGCATTTATATTTCGCAAAAGTACCCCTGTAGGGATATTGGTTTTCCCAAACCCGGTCGCCCCCGAACTACCATAAAGGGATATAGAAACCACCTACCACTCACGCCATTTCGGTTTTATTTTACAAAACTTCATTAGAAAATTAAATTTCCCCTTTCAAAAAGGTTTTTCACAGTTTCTTGTATCAAACCGGGGAATAGTTAAATATTGTAAATTTAGATTTTGTTTTTTTTTAAAGGGTTTTCAAACCCGATTTATGCCGCAAACGGGAAAAATTTTTCAAGGCGAGAAAAATTGGGTTTAAAGGGGGTTTCTAGAGAAATTTTTTCCTCCACAAAAACAGAACTAACTTTCCCACAAAAAAAACTAAAGCCTTTTCTCAAAAGACTTCTGTCGCAACGAATTTGAGAACCGTCAATTTCGATACCCGGGCGCCACCCCCAAAACGAAAAAAGATCCGTCAAAAGCGATTTGCCGACCCCCCCTTTTGTATGTTGAGACGGGTTTTTAATCCTCCCCCCACCCTTTCTTTTTTTTTTTTTTTTTTAGTTTTTTTCATGAGAAATTTTTCCCTTGAAAAAACTTCTTCCTCTCTCCCCCACCCCCCCGCCTATTTTAAATAAATATCCCCAAAGCGAAAAGCCGACCCCCCACATGTGTTTTTGTTGGGGACTGTTTTCTAAAAAATTTTTCCACTTGCCCTTTGGTTTTTCAAAAGGGGGGAAACTTTGGGGCCGTTGACAAAACAACTTCCCCTTCTCCCTCTCCTCCACCCCTCGCCTATATATATACCAAGATGGGAGTTAAGTCTGCCTGTCATTCCGAGTTAGTAACGCTATAGTGTAGATATATTATTACATGATGTACGCGTTCGCAAACCTTCCCCTCGCCTTTATATACTGAGATGGGTCTCATGTCTGCCTATTGTTTCGAGCTAGTATTGTTATAGAGTATATATACAATTAAACGGTGTATTAAAAATGTTCGACTCGAATGCGTTCGCGAACACTCCAAAAAGTACAAACGCTGCCGTTCAGAGTTTATTTGATTCAACTGTGATCGACTTAGACCCTTTGTTTGAAGTGTTAGACCAAAGTATCGAGTTCGATAAGCATTTGGACATTTTAAGTATAAACACATCTCCGAACGCTCCAGAGGGAGGCCAACTAATATCAGAGTTAGATACGCATTTACCATATTTAAATAATAACCAACAAGCTACAGAAACATCTCCTAACGTTCCTGAAGATATCACACAGACAGCCGATTTGAATGAGCATTTTGAATTTTTAAATCAAAACCCAAGTTTATTGTCACGTTTTAATTCGATTTTCTTCGAACCTATTTATCATATTGAAAACGCGTATCCTATTGTTCCAGAGAAGCCTCAATTGGTGAAAAATCAACAGACAACCAGCGATCTCAGCCCACCTGTAACGAACCAAGAATTAGCATGTGTTGAGGTATGTACGATCTTTTATCTTATGATTTTAATTTTTTAATTAATTGACCCTGATACTAGTGACAGGTCATTTTACCCTTAGTGGTAGGCTGTTTTTAGGGGTTGTGCAGGGGCTTTTACTAAAAATTACAAAAAATGTAAACAATACAGTACACACGTTTCTTTTCAGAATTAAATGATGAATAATAATATTTTATTACAAATAACTATTACTTTGTATATATATATTCTTTTTTCACTTCGTATATGAAAATATAAACTTTTTCTAAATTATAGTTGGGACCATGGCTATAGAATTTACTTTTATGGCGTTTTCCATATCTGAGATAGCCAACAGATTTTAAATTTTGACTAGTTTTTGAGAATGTAAATCATGATGGTATACCTATAATTAAATTGAATCTATCTTACAAAAACTAAACATTACGTACATATGTACTATAACCAATCTATATTCTATATTAAATAGCTACATGATCAATCACGCTTAACTCTCGATACAGTTAGGTATCATATAATCACGTTTTAAAATAGTAAATTTATACTGTAGGTATGTTAAACATGCCTATCTATACAATTGGTCGGTAGCTTAGTTGGTTAAATTTATACTGTAGGTATGTTAACATGCTATCTATACAATTGGTCGGTAGCTTAGTTGGTTAATTATCTGTAGGTATGTTAAACATGCCTATCTATACAATTGGTCGGTAGCTTAGTTGGTTAAATTTATACTGTAGGTATGTTAAACATGCCTATCTATACAATTGGTCGGTAGCTTAGTTGGTTAAATTTATACTGTAGGTATGTTAAACATGCCTATCTATACAATTGGTCGGTAGCTTAGTTGGTTAAATTCCAGCTTAATAAGCTAAATGTTCTCAGTTCGATCTCAATCAGGGTCGTAACACATTTTGAAAGGAATCAGCTGATAACCACCAGCTGTTCATTTGTCATTGGGCGTTCTAAGGAATAGTCGGACTCAGTTTGTAACAATGACTACATTCGCTCATCTACTCTCACCACACTAATTTAAAATCGATGGCACAACCAAATTTCAAAAGCCGCACGATATTTACAGAGCATCTAAGGTTTGGTTCTTTATAAGTTTAACTGGGACGATCCGAACATGTTGGTTGACAGATTAAAATAGTTGATTATTGCTAAGAGAGAATAGATCGAAGATGTAGGAACAACCTGAAAAAAATGGAAACCTGATAACCTGAAAAACTGATGAAAGTGCTCCTCTTTTAGTTCTTGTTTTAACTAATTCTTTACGCCAGGTTTTTTGGGGTTTTCAGGTTTTTTTTTAGATATCCAGGTTATTAGGCTTCCAGGTTTTAAAATCTGACTAAAAATATAGCCAGATTTCTGAATATATTTTTAACGTTTGGATAATCCCAGCTAAACACCCAAACCTTAAATGCTGTGTAAATACCGTGCTGCTTTTAAAATTTGGTTCTGTCATCCATGGTAATGGTCCACACGCATATTCACACGCGCACCATACAAGGAAATTGGAACACATGCTCACCTATATCCAAACAGTGGAAATGGCCTACAAGCTCGTTTGCATTCGGGAGACGGATGTTTGATCCGTGGGGTCAGGTACAGCGTCATAAATATTCCTACCAATCCCTTTGCGGCTTAGGCGGCGTTTTGGCTCACGAGCGAAAAATTGAAAGTTTGAGGGGTGGCGAGAGTGAGGGCTTACGTGGCAGTACTTTATCTAAGTTTTAGGCTTACGTAGTAGTAAGTTTGTAACATAGTTCTAAGTAAATTAAAAGTTTAAAAACCATTTCTTCTTAAATATAGTAACTAAACATTAAGCAAAAGTCTTTCACAAGGACAAAACGATAGTTTTGTTTTGAGATAAGCAATATCTTTGTTGGAAAATAGATTTAAACCACGGCCGGATAGCATCTTGGCCAGCAGGATATGATGTGACGAATTCAAGGAACTTTCGACCCTTGCTACCATCCAACTTACCCCGTAGAATGCGCCATTGGGTATTCTGCGTAAAATATGGAAATCCCTGAAGGACAACATTAGTATTAGTAAGAAAAATACCCTCTCCTTCTAAACAGTTTACACGCCACCAAAGGTATCTTACAGATGTTTGTGGCGAGTGTGTTGTGGTATTTATTAATACAAAATTTTCTATATATAATAAAAAAAACTATGGCTTCGATGTCAGTACCGACATTCTCAGCCATTCATTTGCCATAATAACTGTGAAATGTTAATTGATAATATAATGCAAATTTTTGTCTACACGACTTGTAAGTAACTTTTCAAGTTTTTGTAATTTCCTTTAGTTACCAATAAAAATATACTAAATGAGAATAATGCAATTTTTTGTTCTTTTTTAAATTTAATTTATACACTCTCAGCTCATCAAGAGCGCTCCAAAACGTATGCTGAATTTTCAAATAATTTGTTTATCAAAAATAAACATAATAATATAAAGTACAATTTTTTATAACCGCAGACTCGGCTGAGCCCTACCAATGACTACAGATAGAATAAGACGAAAAGTTCCCATGATAAAATTTCAGACCAAAACAGTAGGTAAAGAACTGAGTTTAATCAACTGGCCACTATGGAGCGCTGAAGTCTCGTTTTGGAGGCGAGTATTAGCAAGGATGAAAAGAGCGCAAGAAGAAGAGAGAGAGTGCGGTATTATCGGCCTGCACACCCACACTCCGGTTCGTCATCGGTCTTCTACGGGTCTCTCACTTCATTCGTAACAACTGGTGGACCCTTGACAGATGGCAGGTCACTTGAAACCTGTTATAGTCTTGGTCTCTTGGCCAAATACATCCCTTGGCACAGAGGCACGCTTCTGGCTTTTCAGTTTAGAGGACGGGCGTCAATTTCGCTGTGTTGAAACCAAGTAATCGTTAAATTAAACTAGTAGTAAATACTTAAAAATTTATTAATTAGTTGAATAATTACATGATTACATTTAACATATAATAATAATAGTTGCAGGGAATGTCTAATCAGGTTAACGATAATATTTAAAACGATAATTGACAGATTAAAGAGAGGAACCATTCAATCAAAAGAATACTTCCTTAAATATACAGAAATTTGCTTAGTGGTCTTTTAATTTTGTGATATAGTTTAAACAGTTATTTACAATAATGTTAACAAGAAAATTTTAATTTAAAAATAAAAAAAATTACGTACATAAAAGATATGATCACATTTTAAAATATAACTATAATTGCAGTGGCTTTTAGCTTGTCGAATCTAGTTTACAATAAGATTTACAACAATGAAATTTATATCAAGATTATAAAAAATTACAAATTACTGCTTAACAATATAGAATGTTAATATCTGAATATTTATACTGTGATTTTACTTTTCTGCCATAGTCTTAAAATATACTTACAATAATGTACAAAATATAATTTTAATTAAAAAAAAAATACTAACTTTTAAATTATTTAATCTAGTTTACAACACACTTCTCGGCTAGCCAGCCAGCGATATAGCAATTCACATTGTCCTCGAAAGGTGCTATCTGAATGTCAGTTGAACTAACATATAAATTGTCCGTACGATTCTGATTGGATACAATTAATTCATTGTTGCTATTGATCCTTCTCGACCCAAGGGTCCCAAATCTTGAAATCCTTCGACAACATCAAGCTTAGAATTATATTCTAATGCTCGTTTGATCGACATCTCGTCTAGTAATACCACACATTCCTTCTCGTTTTCTACTTCGTATTATTCTTTATATACTTAGTAATCAGCGTTATATTAAAAAGTAATATTTTCAACAGAAAAATCATATAGAGAACATTTTATTGAACTAGGCCTTACCGACCGTTTATGTAATGTATATATTTGAAAAGCATTTTGTTGTTAAATAAACTCTATATGATAACATATTTTTGGACGCGTTATTAATTATAATGCAAGAATGAACAATTTACCTACAAAAAGTAGTCATAGAGTTTTATTAAAAAATGTCCAATCCTTATACATAACTCATGGAGCCAGTTTTTGTCAACGCAACTTCTCTCCTTTAGTTCTTGGCCAATTTAAACGGTTGAGGTGTCAAAAAAATTGCCTCTGTACGTAATTGTACAAGAAGAATCTTATTTATTCTTCAATATTTTCCCCCTGAAGGGTACAGGAAGCCATCAAACTACCTTTTCGGCTTTACAATATGTATTCTAAATTTGGATGGTAAATTATTTGATTATTTTCATATTATTCATACAAAAGACATAGTGAAAACTGAATGGACACATCTACTAATTTATTGAATAGCTAAAACACAAATAAAACCATTGAAAAGACTACCTAATTTTAATTGAAATATTTTGTTGTTGACTTTGATAAAGTTAAAAACAGATCTATAAAACAGATGTGTAAAACTGTGGTTTGTTATTATCAACAGTGGTTTAATTTTGGTATTTATATTTTTAATATATTTTTTACCATAAGCATAATATATGTAGCAACTTTGAAGGCCTGTGGGGCGGAGTCCTATTGAGTCGTGAAAACTGATTAGTTGTCCTAATTAAGATCTAAAGAATCAGCGTACAACATTTCAGCTTCATCTGCACGGGAAGTTGGAGAATTAGTGATGTTAACCAAGTTAGGTTGTAAGCATGGATTTATTCACATTCGATTGAAGGGCTCCGTCCTCTTGACTTGAAGATTTCGATGTTAATCCAACGCAGTTAATTTGTTTATTTAACTTATCTGCAGCTGTTAGACAATGACTGATGAATCACGTTTGAAATAGGCTAAGTAATATTATTGGGTATTTATACTAATTAATAGGTAACAACGCAAGAAATGCGAGTGAGATAGTATAAGTACATTTTAAATTGTGATTTTACGTTAAACAGTTACGAAGTTCGAGGTGTAACGAGAGCAGCGAGTGACGGTGTTGGCAAGTCCCCTAGTATTATATGCATTATAACTAATTTGTCTTCTATAATATCGTCAATTATTAAAATATGTATTTACAAAACCCAAATTAAAAGTAAAAAAATTTGTTGTTTTAAAAAAAAGTTCTTTTTAGGGTTTTAAAAATTGTAATTGGGAAAATATAAACAACGGATTTCCGAAATATACTAAAAGCCCCCTTTCAAGTATTTAATTGTTGTTTTATTAGTGGGCCCTACTGTTTATGGTGTTTTTACATTTGGGTTTTTTTAACCCGTGTTTTAGGTTTTTTAAATTGGTTAAAAAAATTTAAAATTTTTTAAAAATTGTTAAAAGGGAGGTTAAATTTATTTCTTTGTCTTTCACGGGAATGTAAAAAATTATTTTTTTCTGGTTTTTTTAACGATGTCTTACAGAAATATTTTAAGAAAATTTTTCCCCAACTCTTAAAACGGGCCCCGGCATTTTTTTAAAGATTATAAAAAAACTAAAAATCAAATTTTACTTTTAAATGAAAAATTTTCAAAATGAACATCCTCACTTTAAAAAAAACTATAAACTGCAAAATTTTACAAAAGATCCCAATATACTTTGGGAAAACCTAAGAGATTTTGACGTTTTTCCCCAATTAAAAGGGTCAAAATTTAAGGGCAGTCAGTTTTTGGTAAAACGATGTCAAAAAAAGGGGTTTTGCCCTTTTTTCAAGGTCGGGGGAGGGAAATTTTGTATTCTCTTTTTCTTTCCATCGGGTTTTATACAAAATCTAGGGAATTCTCATTCCCCTTCTCTTCTCTCTCTTCCAGCTTTACCCGGCAAAAAAACCCTAGCGATCTTTGCCACCAGTTGGCTGAAAACTGTTTTTTTTTTCCCATGTTTTTTGGTTGATTTTCCCCTATAAATTTTTCTTTTCTTATTCTATTGTATTTTTTTGGGCCCATTTTACTAACTTGTATGAAAATTTTGGGCCCTTTTACGTACGAGCGTCCAATGATTTTTTTGTTCCCTATGTGTTTTTAAAATATAAAGTAGGGACATAACATTAAATTAAACTTCCCAAAAAAAATTTTCTTTTTTTGGGCTTTTTATTTTTTGAAGCAAAATTTTTAATAAATTTTTATGATTTATTTTTTAACTTTTTAAATTTTTGAAGCATTATTTTTGGGGGAAAAAAAAAAATTTATTATTGAGGAAATTCGTATTATGGGCTGGTTTTTTTTGAAAAAAAATTTTTAATGTAAAAAAATTTTAAAAAAAAGGGAAAAAATTTTAAAAAATTTTTTAATGCCGTAAATTGAATGTAAAATTTAAATTTAAAGTTTGGGGTGTGAGGGGCCATGAAAAAAGTGATCTTTGTATGATTTATGTAAGTTTTTTTTACATTTTTTAAAATAGTTGGGGTATTAAAAAAAACCCGTTTTATTTTTTAAGAGTTCCCAGGGGTTTTCCCGGCCCAAGGGGGGGTTTTTTTTGTCCCTTAAGTTTATGTTTTTTGCTAATCATTTTTTTACGTTAATTTGGAAAAATTTTGGGGGTATGAGGTCCCTTTTTTAAACGTACATTTTGCGCATTGGGTTTGTTTTTGGGGTTTTTTGGTTTAAAAAAACCAAAATTTGAAAAAAATAGGTAAAATTTTAAAAACTCCAAACAAAAATTTTTTGTAATTTATTTTTATAAAAAAATTGGAATTTTAGAAAATTTAAAAACACGCAATTTCATTCTTTTTTTAAAATCCCTTTTGTTTGGCCCCCAAAATCCGTTTAAAAAAAAATTTTTTAATTTTGGGGTGTGCGTGATCGTATGTTCGGTTCAAAAATAAGATTTTTTCCAGGGCCCCCAAAAACCCAACTTTGCCAAAAACCCTCGGGGCAAAATCGGCTTAAAAATTGGTATTGTTAAATTGGGATTTAAGTGCTTTCCCAAGACTGTTTAAATATGACTTTTAAAATCCCTATTCATTACACTGAATATAGTGAAAGTGGAACCCCAACTATTATGGGATTATTAAATTGTAAATAATTATTTTAATATGGGAAGTAAATTTTTTCAGTTTTGTGGAAAAATTGTCACACAAATCCTCTTTATAATTTTTTAATCAAGTTATAATTTTTTTAAAAAACGTTAATTTTTTTCGTTTTTTTTAGTGGAAAAATTTTTCATTTGCTTCGGGAAAAAATGTGCTTTTTGTCTTTTTTTTTCTTTTTTATTTTTTGAAGGTAATTAAAAACAAACCCCAAGGGAAAGTCATTATTTTTACTTTAAAATTTTTAATTTTAATTGCAATGCAACGTAGGTTGTTTAAAAAAAAAAAATTAAATGGGCCGATTATCATTTTTTTAAATGAAACTTTGATTAAAAATTTCAAAACTTTTTTCCACCCATTGAGGGGACAAAATTTATTTATTTTATTTTCAATAATGAATTTAGTAATGAAATCACAGGGAAAAGTTTTCGGTTTTTGTACAGGTCAAGAAAAACTTAGGGGAAAAGTCAATATTTATTGCAGAATTTTAAACCCAAAATTTAAAAAAGTATTTTTGGGGACTTTGTTGGGGAAAAATTTTTCTGGATTGACCGCGGCATTTTTAACCACCCGGTCTTTTTCCCCAAAAATTCCCCATCACTGCTTCCTCCCTGTTCGGCAGTTATTTTCCCCCTTTCGCGGTTAAAAACCCCGCTAGAGGAGAAACCAGTAAAATTGACATTTTTATGAGGGCCCCTTCCCCTGCCCTCACGGTAAAAAACCTCCTTACCCTTTGCATTCGTCCCTACAAAAAAAATTGGGCCTAAAGTCCCCCTTAACCCAAACCAATGGTAAGGGCCCCAACACGCTCAACAGTATACCTTTCAAGGACCCAAAAAAATTCCCTTTAAAATTTTGGGGATTCTATTTAAGTTGTTTTTGGGGTAGACATTTAAATAAAAAAAAAAAAAAATGTTTTACAGGTTTCAAACCCCGGAGGCCAAAACTTCAACTCAAAAATGCCGAGAACCCCATTAAAAATGACCTATCAAACATTTTTCTGTTAAGGGGGGCGTGATTATTTAATTTTTTTTTATTTTATTCGGTTTTTAAATTTTTTTTTTGGGTTCTTATGGGGGATAGTGTTAGTTTTTCCCTAGATATTTTTTATAATAAAAAAAAACCTTTTTTAAGGCCCCAACCCACGGAGCCCAAATTTCCCAGCTCAAAATTGCCCGAGAAAAAACAGTAAATATTTTGTACCCCAAACATTTTTCTGAAAAGGTGCGGGGAAGTTTTATTATTTTAGCTTTTATTCGGCCAATCTTAATTTAAATCTCGTTTTTATGTGGATTATATTCGTTTTTTTTTAGATTTTTTTTTTTTTGGGCCATTTTTTTTAAATTTTGTATTTTTGCTTCTATTAGTTTGTCGCATTTTTAATTTTAAAAATTTTTTTAAGGGATGTAGCAAGAAGGAGAGGGGTCCAGGTGGTCCGGACCCGCCCCCCTCCCTTCAGGTTCCGAGCTTAAAATGGGTTTCCCCATGTTTTAGTACTTTTAGTTACCATTACTTTTGAGAAAAGTATTTATTTTCCCTTTGTTTTACCCAAAATCAGTTTAAATGTTTTGGGGTTTATAAAAAGTAGTAAATTAAAGTATAAGTTTTGGTCAATATATGTAAGGGGGGTTTTTCCCCAAAAACCCCCAAGTCACTGCGGAATTGGGTAATGCATTTAGAAACGGATACTTTTTCCGAGCAGGATGGCCGCCCTTTTTCCCGGTACAATTATGAGAGAGGAGTAGGCCCAGGCGAATTGAAAAGCCGTCCTTTTGGGACGGATTGTGGTCAGTGCTACTTTTACCAATGAATACACAGATCTATAAGAAGCGAAGAGATAGACAACTAGTCAAAATTTTTTAAAAAAAGCGAAACGAGTTTTAGCGCGGCTCCCAAAAAGCACCCCGGGGTTTTCCCCTTTTTCCCCCCTTTTCTCCTAGAAGTTAAAATTTTCCCCCTTCATTAGGTGCCCCATGGTGTTTTTATTTAAACCATGGCGGGTTTGAAAAAGGGTTTAAACCTAGCGGGCAGGCCAAGAAAGCAAAATTACAAAGTCTTTTTTAAAAGGGCATTTCGCTTCTTGTGATGTGTATTCTTTGGGTTTTTTACAAAAGGATCCATTCTTGTTTGTTTACGCATGCCTAAAAAAATTTTAAAAAAGTTTTTTATAAAAAAGATATTTAAATTAGGATTTTTTTGGAGCAAAATAAATTGCGCATTTATGGTGAAAAAAAATGAATAAAACTGACCCGGTCCTGGTTTAATTATTTTTTTATTTTAATTAAAAATTTCCCCCAAGGGTTTATGAATTTAACTTTTAAAATGAATAAACATGCCCCAGCCCGGGGAAAAACTTATTTTGTACTAATTTTTACAAACCCCAAGGGGTTTTAAAATTGTAATTTTTTAAAAGGGAACTACCAGGGCCAGTCCGGGGATAATTTATTTTGTACTAATTATTCCCCAAAAAAAAGGTATGAATGTAAAATTCTTAAAAATAAAATCAACATGCCCCAGTTGGAAAAATTATTTTGTATAATTATACAAAACCCAGGAAATGAATGTAAAACTTTTAAAAATGAACTACAAATGCCCCAGCCCTGGATACTTATTTTTTTATAATTATACAAAACCAAGGTTTTGAATGTCAACTTTTAAAAATTGAATACAAAAAAGCCCAGTCTGGATAACTTTTTTTTGTACAAATTTTTCCCAAAAAACCCAAAGGTTTATAAAATTGTCAAACTTTTAAAATTTGGAATTAAAAAGGGACCCCAGTCCGGGATAATTATTTTGTTTTTAATTTAAAAAAACCAAGGTTGATTGTAAAACTCTTAAATGAACTACAACATGCCCCAGTCCTGGTTAATTTATTTTGTCCAAATTTTTAAAAACCAGGTTTTTGGAATGTCAACTCTTAAAATAAAAATACAACACCCCAGCCCTGGAAAATTATTTTTTTTCAAATTTTACAAAACCCCAAGGTTTTGAATGTAAAACTTTTTAAAATGAATTTAAACCCAATTCCCCCAGTTAGGGGATAATTATTTTGTACTAATTTTTCAAAACCCCAAGGGTTTAGGGAATGTCAACTTTTAAAATGAACTACAACAGCCCCACCCTGGTAATTATTTTGAAATAATTATACATAAAAGGGTTTTGAATGTTTCAACTTTTTAAAAAATTGTTAACAAAATAATAAATTTTCGGTCCCAAAGAAAAAAAATAAATTTAAATTTAACTAAAAGTTTTTTTTTTTTTAATTTTTTTTCAAAATATATACTAAAAAATTGTTTTTTTGTTTTCCCAAAAACGTTTTTTATACAAATATTGTTTGATTACTTTTTATAAAATTAAAGAGCGGGGGTGTCATTAGAGGTTTTTTCCCCATTCAAAAAGTCTTTTTAAAAACGTGAAAAATTTAAAAGTTTGTGAAAGAAGGCTTCTTTAAAAAATAGTTTTTGAAAGGTCCATAGCAAAAATATACGTTTTATATTTCCCACAAAATCCAAGGGTGTTTTAATCAAAAAGGAAACCCCTTTTAAAAATTTTTTTCATTTTTTGGTTTTTATCCTGTTTGGCCGTTTTTTATGGAAAAAAAAGTTAAAGGTTATCGTTTAAGAGCTAAACATATCAAGAACTAGCAAATTGCTTGATTACATGGATTCGATAAATGCGCACTTTTATTAATTTGTTTTTTTTAAATTTTTCAGTGAGGGGTTTATTTGGGAAGTTAAAGACGTCCAGAGGAGTTTTCGTCCATGAGGACTTTTGTTTTAAAATTTTTGATTGTTTTTTTAATGGTTTTTGATTTAAAATTTTGATTGTTTTTTAATGAGCTTTGATTAGTTTTTGTTTATTTTTAATGGGTTTTTGTTTGGGATTTTGTTTTTAATTTTGTTTGTTTTTTTAATGGGTTTTGATTGATTTTGTTTAATTTTGATTGTTTTTGATTGTTTTTTTAATGGTTTAAATTAGTTTTTGTTTGACTTTGATTTTGATTGGGCTTTGATTTGTTTTGATTGACTTTGATTTTGACTTTTTAAAATAATTTTTTAATATTTAAAAGTTTATTTAAAATTTAACATGTTTTCTAAATTTTTTTTTATTATTAAATAATCAAAATTTAAATAAAAAAAAATTAAAATTTTGAAAAATTAAATTTTAAAAAATATTATTTGCAATTTTTTTTATTTAAAAAAATTAAATATTTGTAAAAAACACTTTTAAAAAAATAATTTTTTTTTTATATTAAAAGTTTTTTTAAAATGTTTTTTTTAAATAAAAAAATTTTTAGTTTTTATTAAAAAAATTAAAAAATTAAAAAAAAAAGGGCCCTTTAAAAGTAAATTTTTTTTTTTTAAAAAGGATGGATGGTTTTTTCTTTTTAAATGCCAATGCTTTTTGAATTCCCCTTTCATTATTAATAAAGTTTCTTGCTGCCTTCTTCGATTTTGTTAAATTTGATTATTACGAAAGAGGAAAAATGAAAAAAAATTAAATAATAAAATGTGCCCCTAAAAAATACATTTTTATTAATATAAAATAAAAGGTTTTATTTCAAAATAAACAAAATTTTTTTTAAACTCAAGGTTTTTTTAAAAGTTTTTGAGGACGGGAAAATTCTCAATTCATGGGGTTTTAAATTTCCCAGATACCATAATGTTTTTTTTACTAAAAAACTTTTTTTTAAAATTTAAATTTTTCAAATATTTAGTTTTAATTTTTGAAAAATATCCTGAAAAAAATTTTAATAATAAAATTGTTGAATAAAAAAATGTTTTTTAGAAAAGATCTAAGAAGAAAAAAATACAAACTACACCAAAAGGGTTATTTGTTTAATGCATCCCACAAAGAAAAAAGATGCAATACGGTATATTTGCCTTTCAAGGGAATGGAAAGGAGGAAAACCCGTACAAAATTGTGGGCCCCTTTTTTACCCATTTCATTCGTCAAAATAATTTTGTAAAAAAAAAAATTTTTGGGAAAGGAAGAGAAGATGTTTTTGTTTAAAAAAAGGTTGATTTTAAAAAATTAATTTAAAAAGACATTTATTTTGGAAAAAAAATTTTTAAAATTCAAACAAGAGGGGTTAAAATGTAAAATTTAAACGTTTTTTGCAAAATGATCGTCTTTTTAAAAAAATTAAAATAAAAGCGGGCTTTTTTCAAAAATCTTTTCCCGCCAATCAAGGTAAGGGGGAATACTAAAAACAGCTTTTTGTAAACCCAAATTTGTTGTACATTTTTAAAATCTTTTATTTTTCAATAATATTTTTAAAAACATTTTTTTTTTTTTAAATAAATTTTTTTAAAATTTGGGTTTTTAAACTGGATGTTGTATTATGTTGGGGGGTTTTAATTCCTTTTTTTAATTTAAAAACATTGACTTAAAATTTAAACATGAAAGTAAAAACAATGGGAATTAAATTTTTGTAATTTGCTTCGAAAATTTATTTGAGGTTTTAAAAAATCTAGTAGAGTCAAAAAAAATTTATAGCAATGAATTAGAATTTTTTAATCAATAATCATTTTAGAAAAACAGATAAGTGATTATTATTAATAATAAAAAATTTTTAAATAATAAAATTAAATTTTGAATAATAAATATTAAAAATATTATTTGAAATTTTTTTTTTATTAATTAAATTTTAAATTTTGGGAAAAAAAAACACTTTTAAAAATTTTTTTTAAAATATATTAAATTTTTTTTTAAAAATTTTTTTGGACGGCGGTGACCACTGACGGATCCAAGCGTTTTTGGGTTTGTTTCGGGAATCCCTTCGGGGGTTTCGGAGTTTGTGGGGAAACCCTTTTTCCCCTTTTTATATTTTAAAAAATACATTTTTACCCCTTTTTTTTCTATATAAAATCCCATTATTAGCCTTGTTTTCTATATAAAATGCATTTTTTTTTTTACTTATAGTAAACTCTATTTAGGGGGACGGGACTTTGAGGTTTTCCCTTCCCCCGCTGAAAAAAGGGTAAATGGTCTTAAAGAAAACCCAAACCTGCTTTTCTTTTTGCAAACCTCCTGAAATTTGGGTGTCTCACCCATTTCTTACGGTTCCCCTCTGGTTATTTTTTTTTTTATTTTTTTTTGTTTTCTTTTTTTTTGTTTTTATTTTTTTATTTTTTCCCTGTTTTTCTGTTCTTCGGGTTTTTCCTGTTTTTTTTTTTTTCTGTTTTTCTGTTTTCCTGTTTTTTTGTTTTATGTTTTTTTTTTTCCCTTTTTTCCCTGTTTTTTTTTCTGTTTTTCTGTTTTTTGTTTTTCTGTTTTTCGTTTTTGTTATTAGAAAATTTTTTAGGGGCGAATCATCCCCCATTTTTTCTCCCCTTGTTTGGTGAGGCGGGTCAGAGACCAGATCAAAGATGAACCTTTCCCCTTGTTATTATAAAAAATACCCCAAACAAACCCTTTTCCGTTATACTTTTTTAAAAATGAAAAAAGTTGGTGGTTTTTTATACATGTACTTCAGGCGATGTCGGTATTTGTACGCTCTTCCCCCGTCGGCTACCGGGGTCTGGCGACCCCCACTTTGTTTGGGTTGATTGGTTGCCCCCTCACAGAAATCTTTCTAAGTACTGTTGTCCCTATTTTTTTTAAATTTTTGATTTAATTGTTTGAATGTTTAATACACAGTTAAATCGCTCTTCCCATTCATGTATAATTACGGTTTCCCCTTTAAACATACTGTTACCTCCCTATATTCCCTTTTAAAAATCCCCAATAATTAAGTCCCCTCAAACCCCTACTTAAAAAATTGACAACCGAAATCACGTTTTATTTAAAAATTAAGGAAAGATTTAATAGGTGATGACGTAGCCCCCCGCACTTTAGTATTAGTCCAGATTTAAGGTCACGAGGAGTGTTTAAAAAAAACTTTTGACAGAAAAATTTCTTTTTCCAGAAATTGTTCTGGCAAGAAGTTTTTTTTCTTCTTTTTTTTTCTTTTTTTTTTTTTAACTTTTTTAAATAAAATTTTTTACAAAATAATATTTAAAAAATTTAAATTTTAAAACAAACCCGAGGGGGTTGACTTTTTCCCCTTCGGGTTTTTTCCCCGGTTTCTTCAATTAAGGGAGCTGTGAGTTCAAATTCTGGATATTCCTTTCCCCGGGTTTAAGTTTTGTTTTTTCCCCCAAATTATGCTGTATGGATTTTGCTTAAAAAGCAGTCTGTTGTAAGTGTCCCGTTTGGGTTTTCCAAAACAAGTTTTTAAAAAGTTTTAAATAAATTTTTTCTTCAGAAAAGCTTGATTTCGGAAAAAGGGACATTCGGTGGAATTCTAAAATTTTGTTTGACAAATATACATTCTTTTAAAAATGTAGTCCAAAATTTTTTCAACTTTAAATTTTTTTTTAAAATTTTTAATTCCCACTTTTTTGCAATTTGATCATTTTAAAAGTTTCCTCATCATGGAACACCTTTGGGTTCTTAAAAAATTAATTTGAAAAAAAATTTTTTCCCAGTCTGTGTTATTGTAAGGGTGTTTTTTGTGCGAGTCTTAAAATTTAGAGGATGGGGTGTATGTGTACAATCTATATTTATATAAAAACTCAATAGGTGTTTTGGGGGGGGGGAAAAGCTTTTTTTCCCTTTTTTCCTACCCCCTTCCATAAACAACTCTTTTTAGTCTGGGTTGGGTAACGGGTTTATAGCAATGCAGGTAAAATTGGGGGTTAAACCCTTAGTGGGTTATTAAACCCGGGTTTAAAATTTAAACGGGGGGTTGGGCAAAATGGGTTAAAAAACGTGGGTTAATAAAATTGGGTTAAATCGGGCGGGGGGGTTAAAAACCCACCGGGTTTTTAAGGGTTTGGGTTAAAAATTTGTTCTTCTGGTGGGGTGTAGCTCTTTGGCGTTGGTTTCTTCACTTTTATAACTGGATTAAAATTGGGGTTCCAATTCAAAAATGATTAAGTTTTTTGTAAACCAAAATATTTTTTTGGTTTTTTAAAAAGGGTTTCCCGCAGCCCTCCCCCGTTTGGGAAAGGGGTAGCGCCCCTTTTTTTTTATTTGCTACCCCCTGCCTTTTTCCCCCATCCCTCTTTTAGGGTTTCCCTTAGGTTTTTTTTCTGTTTAATGTTTTTTGTTTTTTTTTTTCGGGTTTTCCTGTTTTCCTTTTTTAGGGTTTTATTTTTTTTTCTGTTTTCCTGTTTTTGTTTTTTTTTTTTCTGTTTTCATTTTTTTCTGTTTTTTTTTTCCTGTTTTTGTTTCATTTTTTTTCCTGTTTTCCTGTTTTTTTTTTTTCCCTTTGTTTTCATGTTTTTTTTTTTCGGTTTTTTTGTTTTTTTGTTTTCCTGTTTTCTTTTTTTCTTGTTTTTCTGTTTTCCTTTTTTCCCTTTTTTCCTGTTTTTTTTTTTTTGTTTTTTGTTTTTGTTTTACTGTTTTAATTTTTTTTCTGTTTTTTGTTTTCTTTTTTTCCCGTTTTCCACGTTTTTTTCTGCTTAAAAAATATGCAGCAAAAGGAGGGGGCCCCAAAAATATTTTCCCCAAAGTATCTTTTTTCCCCTTTTAAAAATTTGTGTTTACGTCTTTTGTTCCCTTTAATGATTTGCGATCTCATTCTTCCCGGTAGATTGTACTTTCTTGTAAACGAGGGTTTTGGGAAAAATTTAACCCTTAAGCATGGGTTGAAAAAAATTTTGAAAAAACTCGTCGAGCCCCGACCGGTATTTCCATCGTCAATGTTACTTTTCTTGCCCACTACAACAAATTTGTTTTACCACGTTCCATGCGGGGGCCCAAAAAAAATCTTTAAAATTCTCCCTTTAGACATGTAAATTTATTTAAAATGATCATTTTATATGTGTTTTAAAATTTTCTGTCATAAAGTTAATGTCAAAGTCAAACTGATTTATTAACAAGTTCATTTTATTAAGAATTGTGAGAAAACCATCAAAGCCAACCCAAACTTAACAGCCTTTGTTCCCCTTTTTCCTAACATTTTTCCCACCAGGTATAGTTCCGTGTCTGGTTTGGCATTTTCTTTTGTAAAGGCTTTTTTGAAGCATGTTGTTGCGGAACCCTTTAGGGGGATAGTAGGGGTTTACAGTTGGACGCCCCGGCTTCCACAGTTAAAAATTTTTTGGTCCGGGGGGGTGGTACCCCTTATCAAAAACCTTTTTATATTGCTTTTCCTTTTTTTTGTCCCCCACTTTGAACTGGGTTTTTTCCCTTTCCCTTTTTTTTTTTTGGGCCCTATTCTTGTTTTGTTTCGTTGCCCAAAAATCTTCGTTTTTTTTTGTTCCCCTAAAAAAGGTGCCATCCCAATTTGTTCTTTGTTTTTCGTGTTGAAATTTCCCAACAGGGGGGTTTTATTTTTTTAAAAACCCTTTGGGGTAGTTGCCCTTTTCTTGTGTTTTTTCTCCACTTTAGAGACTTGGACTACGATTGAACCCTCCCTTCTATGGCTCCCCCCTTCTCGTGTAAAAGGGGTAATGTTTAATGTTGTTTTTTTCTTATTAGTTGGCAAAACCCAGCGTTTTTAAAACTTTTTTCCCCTGTGGTTTGGGGATGCGTCACCCGATTCCCCTCCAAAACAGGTTGTATCCCCTTGACGTTTTTCTGTCCAGATTGTTTTTGAGGGGTTATTGCGTAAGAGTTTTTGGGTTTAAAAGCGTTGTTACTGTGAGAAGTACTTGTAGCCTTGTTAAACTTTGAGTATGGTATCTTCTCCCCAAGTCAGCTTGATCCCGATGTCTATTCCTTTGATTCCACGGGTTTGGTTTGGGGAATTGTTTTCTGGTGGGCGTGTAGTTTTTTGGCGATGATTTTTTCCTTTTTAAAAAAATTTGGTTTAAAATTGTGCCCAAATCATAACTGATTAAGATTGTTTTTAGCCCAAAAATATTTTTTGGGTTTTTTTTAAGGGTTTAAAAGGGCCCCCCCCGCTGCGGAAGTGGTAGTCAAATTCTTTATTTGTTTCTCTGCACTCTTGTGCCCCCTTAAGTGAGTTGTTTTTTTTTTATAAAAGGAAAAGGGAAAAAGTAAGTATAAAATTTTTTTCCCGGCAGTTTTTTTTTGGCTATGGCTTTTCCATTTCAATCTGCAAGTTTTCTTTTACGACTTTCCCCTGTTGTAAGGGGTTTCCCCGTACAAAATCTTTAGGCCCAATCCAATCCCAGGTGAGGTTGCCTGGAGTATTTTTTTTTCAGAATTTTTAACCCCCCCAATGGGGTTTAAATTTATGGGGTTTTCTTCAGCTTTAAACTTCATTTTCCTCTTCGTACCATTGCTTTTTCGAATTCATACGTGGTTGAGCTTTCCAAATTTTTTCTAATTCATGTTCTACCCAATTTAAAAGTTTGGGAGTTTTCCCCACGGCCCTGTTTGGGACGAGGGGTTTGAGTCACGCCCAAGGATGGGTGTTTTTTTCGGAAATGGGTTGGGGTTTTCCGTACATTTTTGTTGAGTATAAAGTACACCTGCCCGGGGCGTTGTGAGTGAGGGGTTTTTTTCCCTGGGGGGGGTTCCCGGTTTTTTTGAAGGTGTTTGGGGGACGTTGGGGTTTTTGGGAAAGGTTATTGGGGTTGAAGGTTTTGGTTTTAGGGTTTCCGCAGCCCCCCCGCTGCAAAAGGGGTAGCCGACCTTTTCTATTTGTACCCCCTGCCTCTTGTGCCCCCACCTATCCCCTTACTCTGTCAAAAAGGCTTTTTTCAATCTTTTGTTTTGGGTTGGTGTATTGGGGTGGGAGTAATGACCCCAAAGGGTAGTGTCCTTAAACCCCGTTTTTAAAAAAATTATACTTTTTTTGTCCGTAGGGGGATTGAAAACCTTATTTTTTTTCCAGTGTTTTGGGTTTCGTGACGTTTAGTGGGGAATCGTATTCATGGAAAAAAAATTTTGGGTTTCCACCGATCTTTTGACATTCCTATAGTCTTCAAACGTAAGATGGTTTTGCGAATTTTTTTTATTTCCTTTCAAATTTCTTGATTTTTCCCATCTTCTTCGGATTTCCGGATTTTTTCCCCGATTGGTTTAAGATAATTTTAGACTGGTGTAAGGGCTAAAACCATGATAGCCCATTCAGTTATTTTCTTTTTTCCCAATCATTTTTTATTGACTCGAGGTATTGCATATCTTTTTGGGTTTTTGGGGATATTTACTTGTTTTCAAACAGATCTATATGTTTTAGTGGGGCGTAAATATTTCTTTTTAAAATTAAGAGGTTAGTAAAATCGGTTTGGTGTATTGAAGGGGTGGTTCTCCTTTATTTTTTTTTTAATTTACTTTATAATGGGAATGGTACATTAAGATTTTTGGATGTCCGTATCCCATGCCTTCTATATAGTTTGTTGTAAAATTGCCTGTTTTGTTTATGAACAGACCCGTTGTCCGAAAAGATGGTACGGTGTTTGAAATTGGGCTTTCCCATCCATTTTTTTTGTCTGTCTTTTGTAGCAATTTGATGTCAATCGGTTGCGGATGTTTTCCATCTTTTTAAACCAAAAAACTGTTGTTCATGAGCTTGTAAAAATCTTTATCGAAGTTTTTTTGTTGCATTCTTTTTAAAGGTTTTTTTAAGCCCTTTGTAGGCCCTTAAAACCGTCCTTTTGCAAGAAACTTTTTTTCCTATGAATTTTGTCAGTTTATCCCCAATGAAAAAAAAAAAAAATTTTTTAAGGTTTCTGTAGTGTCCCACATAGTGCTTCTTTGTAGAGATTTGGGGGTAAGCAGTTTTTTTGGGTAGATTGGGGGCGCTCTTCGTTCGGGTGTAGTGGAAGTCAGGTGGTACCCATGTAGCTCCCCCCGGGGGGTTTTAACCCAATTACCCAAATGTACCCAATAGGGAGTCGTTGGTATTTTTGAGTGATATCAATGTTGGTATTCCCCAACCCCATTTAAAGTCAGCTTTTAGGGCTTGTCCTGGCTCTTGCCCCCCTTTAAAAATTATGGGGCGTTAGGTAAGTAGGAAAGTGGTAGGCTTATTTGATCGTAGTTTTCCATAAAAGGATTTTTTGGTTTGCATATTGTTTGAAATTGTGTTTAAACCTTTTAAAATCCCTTCCCCCCCTTTAAGGGAATCATTTCAAGTCTTTTAGCATTTGGGTAGTTAAATAGCAGTGATCTTAAAGCATGGGCCCATGCCACCCCCGGGCGTAAATCCCGGGGGGGATCGGGTTGGTAGTTTTTTATGCGGCCCGCCCCTAAATTTTTTTCATTACATTGAAAAGCAGAAGGACACCCATTTGGGGTTATAAAAAAGGGCGTTATACCCCTTTCATGTCATTTATGTTGAAAGTGTTAAACCCGTTGATGGCGTGTTGGTATCTTCGTCTTTAATATGGTCATGTTTAACGGGTTTTGTAGAAGTTGTTCTTTAGGGTAGGCATTTTTTTTAAAATTTTGGCAAGCTGTCCTATGTCATAGGGAAAAAAAATTCCCCTTTTGCAGCAAAAAGCTGGAGCTTGTCCCCAGTGAAATATTTCGACATTGCTTAAAATGTTTTGGGGTTAGGTTTTTAAACCAGATGTCAGGGATGTGGCCAAAAATTTGAGGGGTCGAGAAATCTTTTTGCTTTAGACCCCCTTTAAAACATTGACGTATACGAGATGTCCCGTTCTTCATTGTTCGGAAATGCATCTATAGTTTCATTGTTTAGCCCAAACATTTTTATAAAAAGGTGGGTTTTCTTACCACTAAAGTTGTGGATAAAAAGGGGAATAAATTTGGGGGTTTTCCCTATATTTTGGTTGCAATGGTTGTGTGCGGCTCTTTTTAATTTTTGGTTATGGTATGTTCGCCCCGGTTTCCCCTAGAAATTGACCACAATAGTGGATTTTTAGAGCTGGGGACGAAGGTGACCCCCTCTTCTTCTTTTTAACTGCATAGGGATCGTTGATTTTTGAGTAGAGTTTGTGAATTTTTTGGACTTTTTTTAACAATCTTTCCCCAAAAAACCCCTTGGAGGCACCCCCCCCAAAAAAGTAATTGAGGGCCCTCTCGCACTTCCTTCGGAGCAAACCCGGAGGGTAGTTTTGAAAAGCTAAAACCCTGTTTTTTTTTTTTACTTGCCGTGTTTTTGCCTTTTGGCCCAAATTGTCTAAGCCCATTTGGGGTTTTAATGGGGTGAGCATACATTCAAAGTTGGTGGGATGAAAAACGGCCCCCTCATCGAAGGGTTTTTGTAGTTTTAAAATTTTAAAACCCAAATTCGGGTGGGGGACGTCAATTTTTAAAGGGGCATTTGACGATGAATTTTTCTTTTTTGTTGTTAGCAGGTTTCCCCCCCCCAACCCAAAGTGATAAAACATCTTTTGGATATAAAGGTCGTGCCATGGTGATTTGTTTTGGGTTTTCAAACCCAATTTGGGTTAGTTTTTAATTAGAGGTAGTGGGAATTCTGTGTTTTTTTGATGAAACAGATGGTCTTTTAGGGACGTTCCTTTTTACCCGTAAAAAAAATTTGGGTATTAAAAACCCTTGTCGTCGTAAGAAAAGGCATTTTTTGATATGCTGATCTTTTCTCAAACAACTTGACGTGGCCCAGGCGGGAGGGGAAGCTGATTTTTTTAAAAGGGGACGGTAAAGTCATGTTCAAAGGGTCGATAGGGTAAAATCGAGTGGGTTTTGGTCTCTGTAGTTACGGGTGTAGTGCGCCAAAACAGACCAGGGGGAAACATTTTGGAATTTTTTTCCGTATGTTCGGAAATGGAGTTTGGTCTTAATTTTGAGTGGTAGCTTATATAGGTTGACCCCCTTTAGTGGTACGTAGGGTTTTAATAGAAAAGGGTTCAAGCTAAGAATTTTGTGTAGGCCCCAACCGGACCTTTGCTTGGAAAATTTTCCATTTTAAACTAGTAGTTTCTTTTCCGCCCTTATGATTTTCTCAATTTGGTGTTGTAGGGAAAGGGTGACGGGTTTTTTTTTGTTTTGAAATTTATTTCTTGGTTTTGGATAAAGTCGCCCCAACTGGTTTCTTGAAATAACCCGAAATATGAAGTTTGTTTTAATGTTTTTTATTTATGACGAAATTTGGGGTTTTTTTGCCGTTTAAAAAATCTTGCTTGTTTTAAAAATGAGTTTTGGGGTTCCCTTTTTACTGGTGGTTTTAACCCAAAAGGTTTTTATTCGGTTCCCAAAGGTTTTTTTTCTTAAATTTGGGCCTTTTTTTTTCCCCCAAGTATTGGGTTTCCCCCCCCAGGGGCTTTGGGCAGAATTGGGAAAGGGAAATTTTCGGGAAATTTTTTATTTAATGTAGAAAAAATTTTTGAAAATGGTTCAGAGCTGTTGATGGTTGGGGGGGCGATCTCGAAGGAGGGGAAATTTTGGGAAAAGGGGGGGGGGCTGGTCGTTGTTTTCCTTTGAGTTGAGCGGGGCTGCTTCTTTAGGTGCCGGTGCGGTTGGAGGGGTAATTATATCCCGCAGGAAAGGGAAAAAGGGCGCTGAGGCTCGAAAGGTTGTTGTTGGAACCCGGGCCCCAGCTTTGAGGTGGCGAAATTTTGTTCTTTCGAGATCGAGTTTTCGATTAGGGCAGGGAGCCCGGTGGGGTTCATGATGATCTGAAACAGGGTGGAAATTTGTGTTAGTAAGTGATCTTAAAGGGAATCTTTTAAATACCCTAAAAAAGAACGGTAATCTAAGTTAAAGTTTGCTTAGGGGTACTACTGTAATGATAAAATAAGGGGTTCATGTTTTTGTTTGGGGGGGGTTTGGTAGGAAGACGAAATAAGTGATGGAAATGGTAGAGGTTTTTTGTGGGGGAGGTGATCTGAACAAATGAAACACAATTGTTTAAAATCTCAATATCTATCTACTGGGTATGTATAATTTTTAGAAATGGGCTGTAGAAAAAAAATTTTTTTTAATATCTTGGTGAAGATAAAATAAGAAAGGGTTTTTTTCTAGAAAAATACAAAGATTAAAGTTCAAAAAGTTTTGGGGTTTTATTTCAGAAGTATGTTTATTTTGTCGAAAACGCAAAGTTCATGTACGAAAATTGAATTTTTTTTATCCCTAAGGAAAAATTTTTCCCAAGGGCCCGAAGTGGCTCAGTGTTAGAAATCGGGTTCTAACCGGATGGGGGGGTTTAAAAACAAGCTAAGGGAACCTAAGGAGTTTCCCAACGGCCCGTTGCCCTTTTGAGGAAAAAACCAGTGGTCACACGCTGGCCCAAAACCCGGGTTCCGATTTCCCAAGTGAAGTTGGCCCCCGGTGCGTCCCCCACTCTCCGGGGAAACCCCGCGAGTCCTTTTGCAAACTTTAGTTTGCAAAAAATTTTCTAAAAAACTGTTTGGTGTTTAAAAAAGGCCGAAAACACAAGGACTCAAGGCCTTTTCTCTAACCCCCGACCCTATTTTTCTAATACTCCCAAAAGAGAAGTTTGCGCAGGCAAAGGGAAACAGGGAGTCAGGAGAGAAGTAAAATTAAAAAAAGTCTCCCAAAAATGGGTTATGTAATAACTTTTGGTTTTAAAAAATCTAATATCTAATTTTCTGGGTAGGGATAATTCTAGAAATTTTCTGTAGAAAAAGTTTTTTAAAATCTTGGTGAAGGTAAGATAAGTTAGGTTTATTTCTTTGAGAGTAAAAAGAATTTATAGGTTTTGTATATTAATTTACGGTTGCTAAGTTTCGTTGTAATTTGGGAAACTGTTTGATGTGTTGTTCAACGGTTTAACCCCAATTTGGGGTTTGATTGAAACCAAATTTTTATATATATTATTTCTTTGTGAATAAAAAAAATTTTTCATTTGATGCTAATACGTTAATCAAAAAAAACAAAGAAACCTGCTATTTTTTTTGATTCCGGGAAGTAAGGTTTTTGTTAGTAATTTTCTTTCTTGAGGAAAAATTTCAAAAAAAATTTAACATAGTACATTTAGGGGGTTTCTAAATTCTAAAAAGTGAGGTTATGTTCCCAGAGGTTGTTTCAAAATTTAATAAAGTCTCAAAAAGGAGGTTATGTTCTTTAAAATTTCAAAATCTATTATGGGTATGTTAAATTTTAGAAAGGGCTGTAGAAAATTAAATTTTTAATTTTTCTTGGTGAAAATTTAAAAAAAGAGGGTTTTGTTCTAGAGAGTACCAAAGAAAAAAGTTCAAAAAGTGGGGGTTTTGTTTTGAGTAAAGGGCTGATTCTGTTTCGAAAGCGTCAAGTTATGTCCCTATATTGAAAAATTTTTATTTATCATAAGGAAAAATTTTTCCCAAGGGCAGAAAGTGGCTCAGTGTTAGAAATCCCGGTTTTTCTAACAAAGGCATGGGGAGGGTAAAAGAAGCTAAGGGGAAATAGGACGATCCCAAGGCGTTTTCCCTTTTGAGGAAAAAAGTGCGTCAACGTTTGGCCCCCCCGGGTATCCCCTGCCAAGTCGAAGTTGGGGAGTGCGTCCCACCCCTCTCACGGAATCCCCCGAGTCCTTTAGGGAAACTTTAGCCCTTTCAAAATTTTCTAAAAGATGATCGGTGTTTTAAAACTGGCCAAAACACAAAGGGTCAAGGCTGTCTCTAAAACCGACCGGGATATTTTTAATTTTCACAACAGAGAAGTTTTGGCAGGCAGGAAACAGAGAGTCAGGAGGGGAACAGTACTTGACGTCGAAGGGTCGCCCAAACTTATCGCCGGGGGCCCGGGCTTTCTTACCCCGGGCCCCCGACGATTGCCCAAGGTTCCCGCCAAAAATCCGGGGGAAACCCCCCAAAAGGGGGTTCTCCGAACAATAAAAAACGCTTGGATCGGAGGTTGGTCGCGCCGTAAAACATTTTAAATTTAAAAAATTTTAAAATATTTAAAATTATTTAAAAATGTGGGTTTTTTACAAATTTTATATTTAATTAATAAAAAAAAAATTTTAAATTTAAAATTTTTAAAATTTATTATTCAAAATTTATTTTTTTTATTATAATTTTTTTATTATTAATAATAAAAAAAGGGAATTTTTGAAATACATGTTAAGAAATAGCCCCCTTTCATTTTTGAATTTTAATAAAGACGAAACAGTGTGTAAAAAACTGTAAATTTTTAATTTAAACCCCTTTTTTGAATTTAAAAAATTTTTTTTTTACTAACTGTTTTTTTGTAAAAATTTAAATTTTTAAAAAAAAACTTTTTTAGCAAAGTAAATCTGTCTTTCCTTTCTAAATTTTTTTTTATAAAAAAATTATTTTGACGAATGAAGTAATTAAAAAAAAGCCCCCCATGTCTTTTTCGGTTTTTTCCCGTCCCTTTTCCCTTCCCTTGTAGAGGTCACTATAGTATTGTTTTTGTTCTTTGTGTTTCAAATTTTAAAAACCCAAAATTTTTGGTTTTAGTAGTTTTATTTTTTTTAGATCTTTTTAAAAAAACTTTTTTTTATTTTAAGCGAGTTTTATTATTAATTTTGTTTTTTTAGGATATTTTACAAAAGTGTAAATCTTTTTTATAGAAAAAATTTTAGTAGGTTGTCGCATATAGTTTCCCCGATAAATTTGGCAAAGGGGTGTTTTTTGTTTTGAGTGCAAAAAGGGATTTTTTATTTTTTTTTTTATTGTGGAAGTTTTTAGGGCATTTATTATGGAAAATTTGGGCCAAAATTTAAAACGAATTAAAAAAAAAATGAAGGGAGAATTTTTTGAAGCATTGGCATTTAAAAAGAAAAGAACCATCCTTTAGTAAAAAAAAAAATTTTAATATATTTTAAAAATTATTTTTAAATGTGTTTTTTACAAAATTTTTTTTTAATTAATTTAAAAAAAAATTTCCCAAAAAATATTTTTTTAAAATTTTTTTATTCAAAATTTAAAATTTTTTTTATTTATAATTTTTTTTATTAATAATAAAAAAATTTGAAATAATGTAAAATTTTAAAAAAACTTTTTTTATATTTAAAAAATTTTTTTTTAAAAGTCAAAATCAAAGTCAATCAAAAACAAATCAAAGCCCCAAACAAAATTAAGTAATCAAAATTTAATCAAAGGTCATTAAAATCAATAAAAAATCAATCAAAATTAAATCAAAATCAAAAAGGCCCTTAAAAATAAACAAAATTAAATTTTAAAATCAATCAAAGCCCCTTTAAAAACAATCAAAAATTTAAAAACCAAAAATTTATTAAAAATCAATCAAAATTAAACAAAACTCATTAAAAATTTAATCAAAAATTTAAAACACGTTCATGGGAGAAAATCCATGGGAGTTTGAACTTCCCCCTATCCCCCTTTTTCTACTTTTCATATGTTTTATTATTTTAAAGTGTTTTTTTTTTTGATATGTTAAAAAAAATTTATTTGTTATTTGTTTAAAAAAACCCCCAAAAAACATAAAAATGACTCGGAAATGTCCCCCGGGGAAATAATTAGAAACCCCACGACCAAAGAAAATCAATTTGCTAGCTTAATTTTGCATAAAAACCCAAATGATTTCTTTGGGTAAAGGGAGCAAAAAATTTTAATTTTAAATTTGGGCATTAAAAGCTTTTCCAAAGTTTTTACCGGGACAGGGATGTGAGACACCTTTGTCAATTCCCTACCCCCAAAAAAGGGGAAATTTTCCGCTCATCCACGCGGTGTTAAACCCTAAGGAATATTGAAACTTGCTCACATACCCCAACAATGGTTTATTGTTTCCCAATTTTTCCACGTGTTTCGTTTCAGGAATAATTGAACACTTGCTCACCCTAACCCAAAAAAATGGTGATTGTCCAAACCCTTATCCAAGTGTTTTGTAAGGAATATTAAAAACTTGTCACCCCTACCCCAAAAAATGGTGATTGGGCCCCCGCTTTTTCAGGTTTTTACGTTTTTGAATTAAAAAAATTTTAATTTTGGGATTTTTTTATAAGTTTCATTTTTTCTGGAATTTTTAGAAATCAAAAAAAATGTTTTAATATCACCCACGGGGGCCCAAATTAACTCAAAATGCCCCGGGGAATCAGTTCACTTATATCATTTCAAATTTTGAATGTTGATTTTTTTTTTTATATTATTGTTTGTATCAAAGTAAAAAAATTTAAAAAAAAAATATAAAAATACTTTTTAAAAATAAGTTTCCTTTTATTTTAAATTTAAAGTCATTTAAATCTAAAAACCCCCTCTGCAAATTTAAAATTTATAAAATTTTTTAATGAAATTTTTTGTTTCTCTTTAAAAGTTTGCTATTTAAAAAAAATTAGTTTTAAATTTTTTAAAACTTGATTTAAATTTTTTTAAGCTATTTTAAATTTTTTTTCCCAAACCCTTTTTCGTTATGGAATATTAAAAATTTTTTTTTTTTCAAAAAAATTTTATTTCATTTCAAAAAATTTAAATTAAGCTACTGTTATTGTTTTTATGTATATGGTTTTTTGAGGGTCTTTTTTAAAACAAAACTTAAAAAATACAGCCAAAAATTTTTTCCCCATTATTCCCCATTTTTTGGTTTTTAAAAAAATGTTTCTATTTGGGTTTTGGTTTTTTCAGTAGATGAAAATTAAATTGTATAAAGTTCAAATTTTTATAAATCTTGGGCACGGGGCTCAAACATTTTTGGCGTTTTTGGAAATCTTGTATAAAAATTTGGGAAAATTTTTAAAAGTGCAAATTTTTAAAAATTTCCCTTTTTTTAAAAATGGCCCCTTTTAAAAAAATTAGTTGATTTTTTTTAAGAAAAGTTTTTAATAAATTAAATTTTGGAAGTTGATTTGGCCCCAAAATTTTTTTTTTAAAAAAGTATATATTGAGGTTTCTGTAGAGATATGATTGTTTTCAATTAAAAAATTTTTATGCTTTTTTTTGCTAAAAAGCTATGATAAACTCAAATATTAAAAAAAAGTTTTAAATTTTAAATTTAAAAAAAGGGTTTATTTATTGTTTGATGGTTTAAGTTTACCTTTTTAATGATAAAACCCTTTCATGCCCAAAAAATCTTTAACAGAAAACAAGTTATTGATGAAAAGTTTTTTTACAATTTCAAAATTAGTAGCAAACCCTTTTTAAATACTATTTTTTTTAAAAAAATTTTTCGTTTTAAAAAATTTTTTTATTTTAACAGTCCGTACTTTAAAAAAACTTTCATAATTTTAATTTTTTACTTTTAAAATTTTGTTAACAAGCTTAAAATTATGTTTGTTTTCAGTTATTCCCAATAATTTTTTTTGCCCTAGTTAAACATGAAAATTTCAATAACCCCAAACCTATTCAAAAAAATTTTTTTTTAAAAAAAGCAGCCCAATTTAAAAAAATTTTTTAAAAACCCGTAAAAAATTACCCCTAGGATAAGTATTATGGTACCAAAACGTATTTTGTTTAAATTTTGGATCATTGTTGCAAATTTTTGGGGTTTTTCATTTAAAATTTTTTTAGCTTAGAAGCTTTGGGATTGAACTTAAATTTAAATTTTTAATTAGTAGGAGTGTAAATTTAATAAAATTTTGTGTAAAAATTGACATTGGGGTTTTAAAAATATGTAAGGCTTTTTGACGTTAAAAAAATTTTTTTATGATGGGGGGGTATTAATATCTCATTGCACTACCTTTTCCCGTTTTTGAACATGGGGGCCGGTCCTTTTTTACTGAAATTTTGTAATCTATTATTAATAAAAGGGGCCCGTAGTGAGTTTTTTGGGGTGAAGACTGAGTCCCCCCAGGGGCCCCATTTTCCCCAAAGGAGCTAAAGATATAGTTCCCAGGCCCGGGCCGCAGCTTGTGCAGGTTGGTAAAGGGGCAGGGGGTCCCCCCAAAAAAAAATTTAAATGGTTAAAACTTTTTTCCTTAATAGGATTATTTTACCCACTACCAAAAAGAAAAATATATACGAGGTGGTTTAAAAAATTTCCCTTTTTTTCCTTTCAATTTTTTTTAAACATTTTAATTAAAGCTTTTTACAGTTAGGGCAAATTTTTATATAGGTTTAAAAGCTCTAAATTTTTTATATTATGGATATTGAAAATAACATGAGGTCCGAGATTTAGCAAATTCTGAATTTTTATTAGAAGACTGTATGAAAATTTTTTAAAATTCCCCTTTTACTGGAAAATATGGTAAAGGGGGAAATTTTAAATTCCAAAGGGGTTTTACCTTTTCAATAAAAAAGTTTGGGTTTAAAGGTGTAATTTTCTTTTTATTTTTTAAATGAGAAGACAGTTTTTAAACTGTCTGTTTACTCCCCCTTATCAATCTGAAAAAAATTGGGGTATTTTTAAATTAAAAAATTTGTATTGTTTTAATTTTTTTTTTATATTAAAAAATTTTTATAATTTTTTATTATTAGTGAGGATTTCTTTAAAATTTTTTCTACTTTTGGGCCTGGTTAACCCTTTTAATGTAAATTTTTCCTTGTTTTCAGGTTTTCAATATAATTTATCATTAAATATTAGAGGGGTTTAAATTTGGCTTATTTCAATTTTTTTTTTTGTACCATTAAATTTTGGTTTTTTTTTACGGGGTTAAAAATATATAAAGTTTAAATATAATATAACCCTTTAAAACCCGTGAAGTTGGTTAATTATAACTTTAAATTAATTAAAAGATTTTTTTTGTACAGATGGAATAGCAAAAACCCTTAAAAATAAAGGAAATGACAATATTTACTTTCCCCAACAAGTATTGGTAGGAAATGATGGGCCCAAACCGGGTTGGTGGTGGATGTGGGTAATTATAAAACTTTTTAGTTTTTAAAAGGGTCCCTTCTCCCAAAAGGGATGGCGCATTCCCCCCAAATTCCTCCCCCATTTTCAAATAGAACGTTTAAAAATAAACAGGGATGCCTTTCCCCAAATAATAAAATTATATAAATATAGTAATTTTTTTTTATGTGTTGGGCAAATTTAATTTTTTGAAACTTTTTTTAATTCATTTTAGTAGTTTTAAAATATTCAAGGGGGATGTCTTTATGTTGGTTTTTGCATAAGAACATGATATTTTTGAATTTCCCTATTTTTTCGTTTTATTGACCTTTAAATTTGTTCTGAGGTGTTTTTAATGGTTTTCCTTTTTTGGCGCAAATTTGGGGTTTTCTTTTGATATTTTGAACGCATAAAATTAGTTTTTAAAAAAGGTAAAAAACATTTGAAAAAAAATAAGTTTATTTTTTTTTCTATTTTCTATTTTTTTTTTCATAAAAGTGCGCGAATATGGATTGGATACCAAAACTTTTTAGTAAGTTTGACTTTTGAAAGGGAAAAACCCTTGCTTTTATTTTAAATAGGGTTGGATGTCTATTGGCCCATGTGTCGATAGCCCGGGGCAGTTTTATTTATTTTAAAAAAACCCCTATGTCATGTATAGGGGCCAAGGTATTTGGCATTTAAATGTTTTTTAATTTTTTATTGTATCTACAAGGTTTCAAAAGTTTTGTTATGAATGAAGGTTTTAAATAAAAAACAATAAGTCCTCTAAAAATAATCAAAAAAAAATTTAAAAAAAGTGGCTAAATTTTAAAAAAAAAGGGGTTATGTATTACCCAAGTTTTAATTATTTGAAATATTATCATTTTTTTATTAGTGGGAAAATTAGGGTTATGATTTAGGGGTTTTTTTTTTTTTTAATTTTTAGTGGTGATTTGTGACCCTCCCCTGGTTATACTTTCATTTGCATCAAACCCCTCCCCCAAAAAAGGGGTTCTTTTTGCTCAGAGCTGCCAATTTTTGTAAAAAAGGAGAAGTTTTTGGTTTTAGTCTTAACAGATAAGAAATGGGCAATAAAATAGTCCCGAAAAACACCCAAACCCAAAATCTTAGGATGAGTGTTTGAGTATTGTCAGTTTTGCAAAATTTTTTCAGTATTGTTTTTTTTTTTTATATTTTCCCTTACACCATACAAGTTATTGTTTACAAAAGGGACAAATTTCATTTATGTAACGGGGGAAAAAAAGTTAAGAAATTATAGTTTTATATTTTATTTTTTTATATGGGGCACATGTGCATGTTTTGGGTTTCAACCCCTTTATCGTGCATAAGGGGCCCCACCTTTTGGCCCTTTATGTAATTTTTTAATTAAATTTTACTTTTTAAAGATTTAAAATGTATAATTATATAAAAATATATAAAATTTTTAACAATGCCCCAGCAAATTTTAAATTTAAAAATAAATCACAATGTTATTATTTAGGGCCCATTTCTTTAAAGTTTTTATTTTTTTATTTCACAGCTGAAGATTAACCCAAACAAGCCGGGATTAAACTATCCCTGCTTGACAGGCGATTTTGGTAGTTTGGAAAAATTTTTTTTTAAAAATTTATTTTTAAAAAATTTCTTTTACAAAGTAAACTATTATACATTTTTTTAATTTTCAGTTAAAATGTGTTCAAATTTTTTTTTTAGACAATCCAATACAAAAGAGGAGGGGTTGTGGTGATTTCTAAAAGTTTTAGGGGCTGAAAAGTGGGGTTTTGGGGGCGGGGGGGGAGGAAAAGATTCCCGGCAAAAGGGGGCCCTGGTAGAGGAGGTTACAGAGGGGAAGAAGAAAAAGAAGAAAAAGTCTAACCCCCCCCTTGGGGGTCATACACCCCCCTTCCCTGGGGAAAGGGGGAAAAGGGGGGAATCAAATTTTCCCCCCCCAAAGGAAACCCCCCCACCCCAACTCCCCAATTGGAGGGTGTGGTAATTAAAAAGTTTTTGCACGGCCACCGCCACCCACCGGGAGAATCTTCCTCAGCCCTTGCCCCACCACCAGAAAAATTTCCCCGCCACTGCCGCCACCCCACCAGCAGAATTCCTTTAAGCCCCGCGCCACCCCCACAGTTTAATTTTATCCCGGCCCCTGGGGCCCCCCACCCGCAGTTTTTCAACCACTGCCCCCACCCCAGCTGAAAATTTCCCCGGGCCCCTTCCGCCCCCACCACCCGGGTGAATTTCCCCAGGCCCCTGCCCCACCACCGCTGAAACCTCCCGCCCCTGCCGCCACCCCCACCAGTGAATTTTTTTTGGGACAGTACCTTATTATTAGATTACTTTTAAATTTGTTAAGTTTGATTAATTTTATTTTAAAAATCCTTTGTATAGTTTTTCTTTTTTATTTTTTTTTATATCTTATAGTACCCTTTTTTTTAAATTTGTTTTAAATTTTTTTTTTAAAAAATTTAAATTTTTTAGTTTAGTAAAATTCCCTTTTAAATTTTGTTTAAAATTTTTAAAAATAAAAAAAGGCCCTTTCATTATTTTTTAAACCCTTTTGTCCCGTGGGGGGAGCCCAAAATTGGGAAAAAAAAAAAAATACTTTCAACCCTTTTGGTTTAAAAATTTCAAAAAAATACACAATATTACAAACACTATGTTTTATTCCAACAGAATTTAAAAAATGTAGAAATTTCTTTTAATTTTTAACAGTGTTAATTGTAGGGTTTTACTTTTAAATTTCTTTTTTAGTAGGGAAAGGGGGGGGGGGGGTTTTTTCATTGAAATTTTGGCCCGTTAGGCCCCCTATATTGGGGGGTAGTTAACCCTAAAAAAGATATAACGGTTTCCCCGTTTACAGTTTGTACCCGAAGGGTTTTGGGGAATTGGGCCGTTTTTCGCCGTTTAAATTTAAAAGTAAATATCTCTTTTTTTAAAAATTTTAAAAGGGGCCCACCAGTGCACCGGGTTTTATTTAAAGGTTGCCCGGGTACCAAAGTGCATGTTTGGGAAAAATTTGTCATGGAAGTTTTTGAACTTAGGGCACTTTGAAATAGTCCCCCTTTTTGAAAAGACCTTTATTGCGCTAAATTTAAAGGGAAAATCTTTTATTTCAATTAGGGTGGGGCCCAAACAGTGATATTTATGAAAGGTACTGCCCTTGGGGACAAGTGCCCTGAAATTTAAAAGTTTGCTCGCGGAACTTTTTAGCCTTTGAAAAATGGGGTTAAGTTGCGGCTGAAAAAATGTGTGTAAAATTTTTCAAAAAGGGTAAAATATGTTTCCCTTTTTTTAAATTTTGCCCCTTGTTTAATTTTTTAGGCCCCGTTTTGTTAAAAAATTTAATTTTGAGAAATATTTAATTTTTCCCTAAATTTCCCTCAAAAAAAAACCCTTTTCCCCCTGCTTTAAAAATTTTTTCCCTTCCCTAATTTCCCTTTTTCCCCTTTTTCTGGATGGGAAAACTGGGCAGTTTCACACCGATAAAATGATTAAATGAAAAAAAATTTTAATAAAGGTTTTTTTTAATTATTTACTTCAAATTTTAAAAAATCCATATTTTGTCAAAATTTTAATTCTTTTGGCAAAATTTTTGAGCATAAAAATGTAACATAAAAAAAATCAAAAATGTTCCTCCTATTCGTTTTTGTAATTTAATATTGGGTTTTTACTTTTCTTAACAAAAATATTTTAAAAAAAAAGTTAATTTTTTAATGACCATGGAGGTTTTCATTTTTGTTCTAACTCACAATTTAAATTTTTCCAAAATCATCCCAAACATTTTATCCACGTTTTAGGCCTTTTTTTCTTTCCCTAAAGGATTTTTCGGGCTAGAAGTAAAAAATACGTCCAAAGGTTTCAAATTTTTTTTCCCGTTTGTCGCTTTTAAATAAACGCCTCCCTTTGGGACTTTAAAATTTGGGAGTTATGTTTGGAAATATTTTTTAAAACTTAGCCCAAAGAATCGGTTTCAAATCTTCCCCCTTTTTTCTTTTCTTTAATAGCGTCTGGGTTTTTTCAGATCTACGTTTGAATTTTACTATTTAAAAATTTGGGGGTGCTTTGTTTGAGTTTTTTCCAAAAAAAGTTTAAAAGCGTTTACATTTTCATCAGTAATGTCTGTCAAGGCCCGACCCAAGATTTTGTTTTTTTCGGACATTTTCATTTGGTTTCTCGATATTCCATATATTTCAACCCATTCCCTAGAATATTGTCACGGGATCTGCCCTTTCCCACAGGTTTTTAATTCTCTTTTTTTAAAAATATTTTTTTTAGTAGATTGGTTTAAACATTTTAGGCAATTTTCAAAAATTTTTTTTTTGTCTTCCCAAAATTTTTTTATTTTCCATAAATTTTTTTATGACAAAATCCCCCAAAGAAATTTCCCAAATTTTCTCCATTCTATTTTTCCTCTTTAGCTTTTGTAACAATTTGTTTGATGTGGGGAAGGTCAGTATTTTTTCTTTTAGGTGTGACAAAAAAAAGCCCTGGGTTGCCCTTTTTTTTAGGCAAGCTTGACAACGCGGGGGGTTTTATTATTTATGGGGGTTTTAAAATTTGGCTTTTGTTATTTTTAAAAGTTTGCATGAATATCCCCTTACAACAGTAGTTTTTTTTTTTTTTTTTTTTTTAAAGGGCATGGGAAATTTTTTTGCCATTTTAGTTTAATTTAAATTTACCCCTTTTTAAAAATGTCACCCTCTTTTCAAGCCCCCCTTTCGCATCTAGGATTTGCACCTTAGGCCCGGGTTAAAGGCGGGTTTTTTACTTTCGTGTTTTATTGTCCCAAAAAAATACTAGATTTTTATTGGGGGGGAAAATGCTATTGTTTTTCTTTTAAGGGTTGGCTGTGGATGGTTTTTCAAAATTTTTTCTCAGGTCTGAATTTTTCAAAGTCAAGGGTTTTTTCCCATTAATTGTTTCGGTACGCCCGGCGGTTCCCCCATCTTCTTTGTCTGTTTGTGAAACTTTACATAAAAGGAAATTCCCGTTCTAGGGGAAATTTCCCTTAGGTCAGTGGTATCCCATTTAGTTTATGGGTAGGTTATTTTCTAGGGTACTTGGTAAATTTGGTTTTTCAGGGTCTAACCCCGTTTGTAAAGGGAATTTTTCCTCTTGGTTTTGAGCCAAAATGTCCTTAAAGGGGGGTTTTTTCAAGATGGACCTCATGGGTGGGGCCCTGGGCAGTTTCCCCCTCAGGGAAGCCAAAACGTCCCCGGAAATGCCCCTCCCTTTTATTGGGGGCGTTTTGTAAAATCCCATTGGCGCCTGCAGTTATCAATGGTTAGATTTTTGGCCCGGGTAAAAAGGGATTCAAATTTTTCTTTGGGTTGGGGTACAGAGGTACTCTTTTTCGATGGTTTTAGAAATATCCATCGGAGCCTTTCCCTTTAGGTTTTTTTTTTGTAGAGTTCCCCTCCCTATTGGATTGAAAAAACTACCCTTTGATACCCTTGGGGGTGAATTTCTCCATAATGGGCGAACAGCATGTTTCGATAGACTTAGTTGATCCCTAATATTTTGGGGGGCCCCTTGTCTATCTCGAAGCTCCTCAGGGGTTTTGCAATAGAGAGACATGAATCTCAATCGACCGAAGAGTCACCTGTAATTATCTAGTGTGTTTGCCGCATCTTAAACCCCTGCGAGTCAAGTGTGTTAGTGCGTTATGATACCCTTAAATTCGGGGGGAGAGGTTTTGGGGTAATTGGAGCCCGCATGCTGTGAGGAAAAAATCTCTCGAACCCTTTTTGGGTTTTTCATTAAAACCCCGCCGTTGGAGAAATCCAAAATGGTCTGTTGAAAGTCCCCCCACCAGGGCAGGGGGGTTTTCCCAAGGGGGTATTTACAAGCTAAAAAGGGGAAAATGTTACAGTCTTTAGGAATTATTTGTATTTTCATTGGGGAAAATTTGGGATTATTTTCTGTAAACTGTATTTTAAAATAAGTTTATGGAGGGATATAAAAAGTCGGGAAGACATTCATTCCAAATTTTGGCGTTTGAGTGGGGTTTGCCCTGGCAAAATCAAAATTGGATTTATTTGGGGGAACACTCTGATGGTGACGCTGAAATTTTTCCTTTTTTTTTCTTCTCCCCCGTTCCTATTTTAGGGTCCGGGGATTGATTTTGCCTTGGTTTAAATTTGTTTTTTTTTGTTTCTTGTATATGGGAAAAAAAGTTTGGGGAGGTCCCATTGTAAAGTTTAGATTTTCCTTTAACCCCCTTGGGACGAATTCTCTTTTCTTGCGCACCCCTACTAGTCGTTGCCCGGGGTTCCCCATCTAAATTGTAGGTGGTGATGATCTTTTTGACCTCTTTTTTCCCCCATTGATTAAAATACAGCCCCCGGAAAAAAAAAATTTTTATCCCTCCATGCAGTTTGGGAGCAGTGATGCCCCGATTTAAAAATTTTAGAAAGTGTTTTTTAAAAGCCCGGGCGATGGGGAAGTTTGTTTTAAGAAAGGGGACAAGCCTGTTGCCCTTTTGTCAAGACGAGGAGTTTGCAGTCATAGAGTGAATCGTGGTTTGTCAATGGATTTATATTTCTTAAATTATCGATGAGTTGTTGGTTGAACTTCCCGGGGGGTGTTCTTTTCCCGATTTTGGGAAAATTTCCCGAGAACCCCATTAAAGGGGGGAAAAGTCTTGGGGAAGCGTAAGGGGACGCGATTTTAACCTTTTGGGGTCTTGATTTAAGTTAAAGAGGGTTTCGATTGTAACCAAAACGCTCGAGAATTTAATTTAGTACTTTTGAGCTTTGGGGGCAAAAACCCAATTTGGTGGTGTTAGTGTACATGTATAATGAAATAATGTATTGGGTGTTAGTATTTTGGGAAGGCCCAAAACGCATTATGATTTATTACCTCTCCCCCTCTTATGTTGTTAAAAGAAGCCCAAAATTTAAATGTTTCCCCCAATATTTTTTTGTTGTTGTTTACTTGTTTTCAAAACATCAATGAACAATTTATATTAAAAGGGGTTTTAAAGTTTTTGGGGAAATATTAAAAAGTTCAAAAGCCCCACACAAAAAGTGTTTTTTGCGGGGGTTAAAAAGGGATTTTAAAAATATGAAATATTTTAAAAAGTTCAAAAGCGGGAAACACAAACAGTGTATTTTAGATTAAAGGTGTTTTTAAAAGTTGGGGAAATATTCAAAATTTTAAAAGGGAAAAAACAAACAGTGTATTGGGAGAAAAAAAGGTGTTTTTTTTAAATATGAAATATTACAAAAGTTTAAAAGGCCCTAAAAAAAAGAGTATTGCGATAAAAAGGGGTTTTTTAAAAATTTAGTATTTTTTAAAGTTCAAAAGGATAAAAAAAAGTGTATTTTCAGATAAAAAGGTTTTTTAAAATATGAAAATATTACCAAAAATTCAAAAACCCCATACAAGAGTATTCAGCATTAAAAAGGGGGGTTTTTTAAATGTGAATAAAAAAAAAATTCAAAAGCGATAACGTAAGTGTTTTTTCAGCAATAAAAAAAAAAAAAAAATTTAAAAAATAAATAAAAAAAATAAAATAAAAAAAAAAAAAAAACACCCAAAATGGGAAATACTGTTGTTTGATTTGTTTAACTTTTTTAACAAGTTTGCCGTGCTCCCCCGGGGAACTCTAACTGAAAAGGGGAATGTGAAAATTTTTTTTTTGTCCAAAATGCAAATTCATAAAGGAACACGAGGAAACTTTTTAACTAAGGATGAAATTTTTGATCCTTTTGTTAATTGTTTTTAAAATGCTGTAATTTTTTTGTTTTAAAAAGTTTAAAGGCATTTAAAATTGTGTGGGAAAGTATGTGGAAAGGTATACAATTTCAAAATTAAGGGGGTAAGTTTTATTGCAAAAAAAATTATTATATTTAATAGTTTATTTTTTTTACCCCTTGATATAAAATGTTTTTAAAATTTGTGCGTCCCAAATTTTGTAGGATTATAGCACTTTGAAAACAGAGCAATTTTTTTTCCCTTTTTGGAAGTTGAAGGGTAAATTTTTTTTTAATAAAATATGGACCCCCGGGATACCACGGGTTTGAAAATTCCCAAAGATTGAATTCAAAAATTTTTTGACTCGTTTGAATTTTGGACTTATTTTTAAAATCAGATGTCGGGTCGCCCTTTTTGGGGGAAGTTCGGGCAGCAAAAATTTTCTTTTAATAAACGTGGGGCCCCCAAAAGTGTAACGGGGTTGAAAGATTATACCCAGGGTTTTAAGTGATTAACTCCGTTTTTTTTTACGTATTTGTAGGGGCTTATAGCACTTTAAAATTTAGTTTTCGACCGCCCGTTGAGGGGGAATTGAAGTAATTTTTTTTTTAATAAAACAACCCCCACATCATCAACAAAAACATGAGGTCATCCACGTTTCCCCCAAATTGAGAAAACCAGCAAAAAATAGTTTTTTTCCGTGTTTTTTTATAAACCCTTTTTTGAAAAACCCTGGACAATTTTTTTTTATTTGAGGACGATGGATTTTATAGTCCACAAAAGTGGGTTTACTCCCGAAATAACGACAATGGTTATCCATTTTAATTTCCCTGTCTTCAGAAATAGACAAAAAATGGGGATTTAAAGGAATTAAAAATTTAAGGGTCATTTATATTAGGATTTAAAAAAAGGGGCCCCCGGGATCCTTTTTACCTTAAAAATTTTTATTGGGTTGCGAAACATGGTCTGTGCTATGAGGAAAAGTTCTATGGACGATAAAATGCGTCTTGTTTGATTCTTCTATATCCTTTTGTTTCGAACAAGCTTTTTCTGAGAAGAAAATGACAATTCGTAAAAAAAATTTCCCCAGAAGTAAAAGTTTTCTTAAGTGCCTGATCAGCAGAAACTTCGTGAGGAGGTAAAGGTTTGGTATTGTTTGACAAAGGATTTGGAATCTTCCCATGTGAAGAGACAACATTTTTTATAGTTAAAGCGGCAATATAAGTCTAGTATTAGGAATATCCAAGTCATCCTGTCCTGGACCAAATACAGAACTCTTCTAACAAAGTCAAGACTGTATGGGGTATAATCAATGAAAATAAAGGCAAGGGAAAACATCCTTGTCATATCCCTCTAAGTGTCAAAGATAAAAATTGTCTTGTTATTAGTGACGCAAAACTAGTATCTAACAATTTTAATAATTTCTTTGTAAATATTGCCCAAAATGTACCCATTTCCACTAGGAGTTATCCCTCTCATTCTCAGGCTCCCCAAAACACATTTTCATTATTTTTTACGCCCGTCTCTTTAATGGAAATTACAGATATCATCCTGTCTCTAAAACCTAAGTCATCTTCAGGTTTTCACAATATATCATCCAGGCTGCTAAAATCTTGTTGTGACATTTTTGCCCTCTATAAGCAACGTATTGGCTCCTCTGACCAGATTTGTTTTTGTGGCAGTCTAGTGTGCATGTGATTTAGTTATGCTCCTTGACTATTCCTAGTGTTTTGTGGATATCTTGTATTTACAATTGTAAGTATAATTCTCACTATTATAGTCGGGCCGCCCTAGCGGGGAGAGCGACAGTGGAGCGCCTGGCAAAAACTAATAAAACTGTCAGCCAAGAAATACCACAACTGCGACAGTGGAGCGCCTGCCCTTGAGGCGCTCCACTGTCGTACCCTCGCGGGTCCAGTGTGGGCAAGGGTTTTGACAAGTGTTCAAAAACTAAGGGCTCTTGATATATATGGTGAGATTGTGTTCAACTTGAGAGCAATCTAACAGTAGGCGATATGTATTTTTATTAAGAATAAGCATACATGTTTACAGTATTGTACTTAGAGCCGGGTTCGATTCCCGGGTTTTGTTAGCAAATTTTACACTTCAAATTTACTTTAGAAATGAAAAAAGCCTTTATGTATTGAAATTGTAAGAGTACAGTATAAGCTATGGTTAAAGATAAGTTGTTATAGTCCATTCATTGACACGCTTCTAAGTCATAAGAAAATGTGTATATGTATAAGACGTAAAATCGTGGATTGGTTAGCGTGTTGACGTATTCCTAAGTAACTATTTTTCATAGTCCTTTCTATTAAATCAAGGCTAAGCAGGTTGAATCGTCAATACTGTAATCATTTGAAAGAATAGCCATTAAATAATTGAAATAGATAGAAATTAGATAGCGTAAATTATCATAAGACGTTATTAGCGAGTGATAATTCAATATGAATAGCGTCAAAATCAAATTAAATTATAAAATATCTTATATTCTCTTCCAGTCTCAGAACATTTTTACACCTGCACAATAAATTCTTGTTTAATTAGATAAAACTGATAAACTAGTTATTTATCTTCTTCATAATGTAAAGCTCAATTAAAATTTTTAAATAAGTTACACCATATGTTATAACAGTTGATATCATTATATTTTGAAACTAATTTATTTCATTTGATTTTATTATTTTAGAATGTTATACAAATTATTACGTATTAAAACTAAGAAATACTTATTCTTTATTTACAAGCCTATTTGTAGTTATTGACTTTTTTGCAACTCTTCAATTTCTTTGAAACAACTTGCCAAGTAATAAAATTATACAATTTTTTAAAAACCACTGCTTGGCTTTTACGAATTTGTATAAACTATGGTTAATTATTTCATAATTAATACTCATGGGTTAAAGGGCCAAGTCATGAGCAAAGGAAGAGTGTCTACATGTTCCTTTTACATAAAACTAAATAGTATCAAGTTTTTAATTTTTTTTAAAAGATGACTATAAATACATCATTTTCTTAGGTCTTCGGGAGTTGATGTAGTAAACGTGACGCGGTCCACATCCGAAGACCAAGATAGTTAGTGTGAATAAACAAGCGTGGGTGTATTTTATCTGTACAGTAACAAACTTGTTTTGAAACAAGTCTGCAATAGTTTAACCTCTTATTAATTAAAATAAAATGAAACATTATTAACCCTAGATGGACCAAGGGAGGGTCATTTTGTGTCCACACTTTTTTAAAACTTCTTGCAACAATTAATTTTATTTCCAAAAATGTTGAAAAAAATTATTTTGTGTTGGAAAACGATTACTTTAAATATTACAGTAACAATTAACCATCCAACGTATGTGTATATTTTTTAATAGGACAACATTTAGTAAGTGGACAATTTTTGGACCCTCCCTCGGTCCAACTTGTAACCTCATCAGTTTAAGCTGTGGGATCTTATTAAATCAAAAATAAGTAATTTTTCTGTGATAAAACTGCATATTTACAAGTAATTTTATATAGTACACAGTATATCTTGTTGACTATTTTACTTTCGCAGTTGGTACCATTGAAACTTAGACTCAGACAACTGACATTTGTTGTGTTATTCATACTGTCAGTTAGTCACATGCTGGATTGTGTCTTATTAAGGTTATGTGTGTTTTCTATTCCAAGTGTTGAGTTTCAAAATGAGTGATTACATATCACGAAGTGAAATTGACAGACTTTATTAGACGCTGTTAGTGAAGATGATAGGTGATGATGTGATTAGCAACGCATCCGAGGAAAGTTTTGGTTAGGTGAAACGGACGACTTGATCTACTATATAGATGACATAGACAATGGTGAGACGTTTATTAGATGTGGGATGAGTTATTTGAAAGTGGAAATGAAGGTGAAGAAGTAGTGAATAGCAATGACGAATTGAAGTACGTAGCAAAATCAGGTAAGGAAACGCGGGAATATCTTGTCCATAAACCTAGGCCTACACGTAGGACTTAGGGCAAATATTTTCTGCAAAACCCAGGCCTAAAAAGTACTGGAAAAGTAGGTACTGTTTGTTGAATCCTTTCATAAAATGTTTCCAAAAGAAGCAATACAGCTTATAGTCACCCATACAAATGAAGAAGCACTTTTACGTAACATAGAACCAACAAACGAAACAGAACTTCTAGCGTTCATTGGTATATTGATTGTAAAGTACAATTACACTTTTCTACTCATAATAGAATTTTTACTAGAGATTGATTATTCAGTGGAAATAATAATAAAACTAAACGTTTTAGGTACTGATAAACTTTTACTCTGGAACACAAATACAATTGTTTTTTCTTCAAACAATAAAAACTATCTAATATTTTAAACATCTGGCGATAATGATTCTTTTAAATCAACAAATTAAATAATAACATAACATAAAAGGCATAGAGCAAATATTAAATTTTAGTAAATAATTTACCAAACAGCTGTTTTAATACATGAAAATTATAGTCCATGTCATTCTCCCACCGTGAGTAATTTACAATTAATAGCTCAACTTGTATTCCCTCATATTATGTCGTACTTGTTGGGTTTGTTTATAATTCTTCCTGATCGAGTTTCAATAATATTTTTGTTTTCCTCTGTAATTTATTTTTGCTTCTTCTTCTAATGAGTTTGCTTTCCTTTTCATTACTTCAGACTCTTTGCTTGATATTTCCAAATGATAAAGTTTTTGAACAGGTCTTGTAAGAGTTCCTTGTGAAGTTTTCACTTTAGCTACTCGTATAACTCCTTCCTTATCAGGCAATCACTTCCACAACAACAGCTAGAGGCCAATCCACTCGCTTGAGATTATTGCAATTCAATCAGAACAACATCACCAACTTGCAATACACTATCTCTCTTCTTTAAGTTTATTCGTTGAGTAAAGTTGTCCCCAAATATTCTTGCTTTGAATCGCTCTCATCAACATCTTGTTTCAATGTACGTAGGTATTTCATCTTCTATGGAGACTTGTTTCATCCAATTGATCTAAATCAGGAACACACCAATTTCTCTGAGGTCTTGTAAAAAATGATTAGGTGTAAGTGGTAATAGCTCTTCCAGTCCATCATAGATGTATGTGAGTGGTCTCGAATTTATCACCGCTTCACAATCGCAAAGTATTGGTTATCATTTCTTGATAACTAAGACTGGCTCGTCCTAGTGTTCTTCTTAAGAGTTCTTTGAGAATCCGAACTATCCTTTCCCACCAGCCACCCCACCAAGGAGATGCTGGAGGAATCATTTTCCATTTAATGTGGTTGGGCGGAACTAAATTTCTTGATATCGTCCCAATTTATTTCTTCTAGCAAATTTCTTGCGCCAACATAATTAGTTCCGTTGTCAGAATAAATTGTGGCTGTCTTCCTCGACGAGCAATGAATCTTCTCAAGGCTTGCAGAAATGATTCCGAGGATAGAGAAGTTACCAATTCAAAATGGACAGCCCTATACACAGCACATGTGAAGATGCATATCCAAGCTTTTTCCTTTTTCTTCAGGTAAAGAGGTCCTGCAAAATCAGATCCAGTTACTTCGAATACTGAACAATCTTCATACGATCCATAGTAAGGTACCTGTGATCGGTTCCCATTTTTTGACTCTTTTGTCGTTTGCATTTAACACATTTTGATATTGCATTTCTCACAGTTTTCCTTCCTCCCAAAATCCAGTATTTATCTCTTAAAATGTTTAACAGAATTTGAACACCCGCATGACAGTTGTTGACATGACAATCTAAAATCAACGCTTTTACGGTTGGATGATAAGCTGGTAATAATATTGGAAACCTAACTCCAAAAGCTGCATCTTCTTTCTTGCAGAGTTTAGTTTTTAGTCTGATCAAGCCATTTTCATCGATAAAAGGATCCAAACATGAAATGTTCTTGTCATTAACTCCATTGAAAGACTCCTGCTGTATTAAATTGAGCAGTGTCCTTTCTGCTTTTATAGTTTCATCTGCTGTAATTTCTCCTGACATCCGAAGGTCTTTCTCTGTTTTGGCAGTTTTGAGCAAATCTATAAATCCAGGCTATTAATCTCACATTCTGTTTGAATTTTGAGAAATAATCAGAGTACCATTTGTCATTTGTCTGGTTGTTAATCATACATTTTGTTTCTGTTAGTCTCTTTTCTTTTTCAATTTCTTCTGAATTCAAATTTATTTCACCTTTTGTAGGCCATTCTTCTGGTACAAAACGTCAACCATTCTGGTCCCTCCCACCATTTTGATTTTAAAAAATACTGAGCGTCACAGCCTCTTGACGGGAGGTCAGCTGGGTTGAATTCTCCTTTGATGTAATTCCAATTCTCAACTTTACTCAACTTCTTAATTTCTGACACTCGATTCCATACGAAGACTTTCCAATTACATTCTTGTCTTATCCACCCTAATACAGTTGTCGAATCTGTCCAATAAAAGATAGGAATGTTCTGCCAGTTCAAAGATTTTACAATTGTCTCAGTCAAACGTACTCCCACCGTTGCGGCTAACAATTCTAGTCTAGGAATGCTAAGACTTTTCAAAGGTGCCACCCTAGACTTTGATGCTAATAGTTGAACTGTCACTTTGTTTTCGGTTTCAACTCTCAAGAATATCACTGCTGCATATGCATCTTTACTAGCATCGCAGAACGTATGGATAGTACAACCTACTGAAGTATCTTCTATTCCTAACCATCTAGGTATTTTTACGTATTGAAGACTAAGTAATTCATCAAACCATTGTAAAAAATCTCTCAGCAGTTTTAGGTTCAACATCAGTATCCCAATCTATTTTCTTATCCCACATCTTCTGTAGTAGCAATTTCGGGTATAACATAACAGGAGAAATGAAGCCTAAGGGGTCAAATATTCTATGAGATACTGACAATATTTCTCTCTTGGTAATGTGATTGCGGTCAAAATCTTTAATACAGTCTAATCCTACAAATAATTGATCATTTTGAGTAAGTTTGACTTCATAACGTCCCTCTTTATTAATAATTGTTGTTTGCAGAAAATGATCCTGGACGTCCATCTGAATTCCCTTCACCGATTGGTGCTCAGGAGGGTTCTTTTATCCCGATCAAGTCTAGATTCCATAAATCTGCAATGTTTGCATCTTGAATAAACATACTGGTTACAAGAGAAGACAAACAATCGCTTAAGTCTGTTGGGCCTCCTGGTACTTTACCCATCAATGTCCATCCTAGAAGTGTATTCATGGCCACTAGTCCAGAATCCAGTTGGAGACGATCTCCTGTATACAGTTTACCTGCCACATCAGCTCCTATTAAAATACTAATTGGTAAATTTGACTCTTCAATATCGGTCAAATGGATGCCTTTACTAACCAACTCTTTTAACCAAGGCCCGTTGGTTACATGATTGATATTCCCACAAATCTTAGGTTGACTCAACACTTCAAAGTTACACCTGTATGAATCATCTTTGTTTGAAAGATGAACTCTATATTTGTTATGGATGTTTTCTGCAGTTTTCACATTACCAAACAAAGAATGTACTATTCTTTCTTGGCCCAAAGATTTGTATTCAATCTCACAAGCTACAGTCTGAGCTATATACGAACGCTCAGAGCCTATATCAAACAACAAGCGCACAGGGTATGGTGGTGTTGGTATTAGGATTTCTCAGGTTAGCTATTAAGGTCTGCATAAAGACTCTGGGATGAGATACATTGTTAGAATGGTTAGGTCTACTAGATAACACATTATCTTGTAACTGAGCACAAGTTACTTTAGCCTCAGGTTTCAACATATTAGTAGGCCTAGAAACATTACTATTTACATGAAAATTAGGGCACATGACGACAAAGTGTCGTTTTTACACAGAGGACATTTCAAACTAGATTTGCATTGTTTAATGCTGTGGCCTGGTTTTAAGCAACAAAAACAACACCTCTTTTATTTTATGATTTGAGTTTTTTCATCTAGAGCCATTTTCTGAGCTGAGAAACAATCTGAACTATTATGTGATTTTTCACAAAATATGCAAATCAAGGATTTGTCGTACTTACCGAAAGACACCAAGCTAGCAGCAGTAGAAGTAGAAGGCTTCATATCTTGTGTCTGTGAAGAAGATTTTTTAGTCTGCTTACTTTCCTTGTGATTCGAGTTTATACCTGTTCCAAAACCCAGACATTGCCAATCCAATTCTTTGTTCACTCTCTACTTCTGAAAGCATAAATTTCATTAAATTGTTCAAGCGATCCTGAGGACTTTTCCCTGTACGATGGGAACTTCGTTGCCAAGCTCTTAAGAGGTCTTCCGGCATGCAGGACTCTACCATTGGGTATAGAAGAGACGCGCATTTGTCAGTTGTCACACCTAGAGTTTCTAAATTTCTTAAATGAGACTCAAGTTTATCATACAAAGCTTGGAGAGACATCTGGTTCTTACTTTCTAGTGAATTTTGTTAGGACTATCTTAAGCAGCTCTCTAACATATACCTCTACTAATAAATCATCTTTACCAAATCGGGTTTTCAAACTTTCAGTTACTTTAGAATAGTTTGGTCCAATTGGTGGGAAGCTTTGAACAACTTCATAGGCCCTAGTACCAGGTACTATACACTGCAAGAGGTACTGAAATTTATCTGCTGGTGTAATGCTAGGGTCTATATCTATTTTCTCAAACTGGCTCCAAAAAGGTAGCCAATTGATAAGTTCCCCGTCAAATTTTCTTGATTTCAATTTTTGGAAGTCTATAGGTTCTTTTATTTAATATTGAATTAATGTTGGCGTCAGAACCTAGTCCTAAGTTGTTAGAGCTTACTTGACTTAATGCCTCCTCTTGTTTTAAAATTTTTTGAACTTTTAGCCGAATGGACTCATAATTACCTACATACTTATCTGTGTTTGTTGTTTCAGCTAGAAAATCATTTTCAGTTGTATTTTTCATCATTCAACAGCAAGTCCCTTATTTCTTTATCAATAGCTTGTAGTTCATCAGCTTTCTGTTGTAGAATGTTGAAGGATACTTCTATTTCAGCCAAATCAAGAGGATCATTTTCGAACTGTTCTTTTATACTGTTTATATTTCTTGTAAAAACACTGCGCAATAAAGTCCTTTGCCGCTTCAGTATATCCATGTTCTTGACCTAATTCTACCTGGTTTAGTATTTAATAAATTTCCAATCCTGTCACGGTCGCCAAATTGTAAAGTACAATTACACTTTTCTACTCATAATAGAATTTTTACTAGAGATTGATTATTCAGTGGAAATAATAATAAAACTAAACGTTTTAGGTACTGATAAACTTTTACTCTGGAACACAAATACAATTGTTTTTCTTCAACAATAAAACTATCTAATATTTTAACATCTGGCGATAATATTCTTTTAAATCAACAAATTAAATAATAACATAACATAAAAGGCATAGAGCAAATATTAAATTTTAGTAAATAATTTACCAAACAGCTGTTTTAATACATGAAAATTATAGTCCATTTCATTGATATTACAAGGAGCAAATAACGATAGTAAATTAGACTATCATGATTTATGGTCAACTGAGTTTGGAAGAGCGTCATACATCGCAGGAATGAGTCGGAAGAGGTATCGTGATTTACTCTCTATCTTGAGATTTGACGACAAGCAAACGAGGCAAAATAGGCGTGTACATGACAAATTTGCGCCGATTCGTGAGCTATTTGAAATGATAAACAACGGACTGTGCTCGCACTTCACTCCCTCAGTGAATGTGGTTATTGATGAAATGTTGACCTTATTTAGGGGTAGATGCCCGTTCAAGGTATTTATGAAGGAAAAGCCTGGTAAATACGGTATCCTCATAAGAATACTGGCTGACTGCGAAAAACGAATGGTATTGAATATGGAAGTTTACGCGGGTAAAAGACCAGATGTTCCAACCGATACTGTTCAAGTTGTAAAACGATTGATTGCTCCCATTACAAATACAGGAAGAAATGTAACTACAGATCGTTTTTACACTTCAGTCCCACTAGCAGAGGCACTTTACGAAGAGCACGGACTAACTTTGGTAGGCACAATGCAAACCAATCGGAGGTTTATTCCGAAAGAAATGAAAGATGTCAAGGATAGACCCCTTCATTCTAGTTTTTTTGCCTTTACCGATCCTAAAAGTAAGAGGCCTCCTGTTACACTACAATCGTACATAACCAAGGAAAAGCCTAAGAGAAACCTAATTTTACTATCCACTCAACATAATGATGACAACGTGGCCATGGAAGGCAAAATGAAATCTGATATCAACCTATTCTACAATTCTACAAAAGGCGGGGTGGATTCAATTGACCAAATGGCGCGAAAATATTCGACAAAGAGATCTACCCGGAGATGGCCACTTTCAGTATTTTACACATTGATTGATGTAGTGTGTATAAATACATTTTCTCTGTACATTCTAAATTTTCCAGATTGGAATAAAGCTAAGACAAATCGTAGAAGGATTTACCTACAAGAGTTGGGACTACAACTTATCAGACCCCATGTAACCAATCGATCAAGAAATCTAGTTGGAGTTCAAACACGAGTTGTTATGGCCATGGAAAGTGTTTTAGGACGCAAAGTTACTGTACCAACTCCAGCCAAGCAACAGAGGGTGAGCGGGAAAGGCCGATGTTACATGTGCTGCTCTGCTGCTTCATCAAAGAAGGAGAAGCTCAATAAACTGTGCAAAACAACCATTGTGTGTTGCAACTGTGAAAAGTATGTTTGTGGTAGGCACAGTGAAAAGACCAATATTTGTCAGAGATGCAAAACAGAAGATTCTGAATCGTCAGATTAGGTTAGCAAATTAAAAGAACGGTGTCGAGAATGCCAGTTGTTTTTTGACGATGGTAAAATTTATCATAAATATATTTAAAATAAACTTTTTTCTCAATATTTTAATGTTTGACTATGTTTGATATGACATCTACCAAAACTATTGTAAACTGTACTAATAAACTGCATTTAAACATGTTTAACAAATGTGGACATTTTTTGACCCTCCCTTGGTCCTGCGCGTAACCAATTATATTTTGGTCCATCTAGGGTTAAGAATACCTATCATAGTACATTAATAGTTTTGATTGGTCTTTTAGTATAACCGTTTAAGAACCAATGTTACACTTACTCCTACAAAATATGCAGTGCACCTAACAAAGTCAGTATCATAGTAGCTGTTGTGATATTAGATTGGTAGGCATTCAGGAGGCCCCGCGAGCTGAGCTCGATAGCAGGTAGGAAACAGGTAGAGTGCCGAGTACAGGTAGTTTTAGGTGCGACACAGGAGTGCCTCCGAAAAGGGATGGGGAGGCGCTCCTGAGTCGCACCCCTAGCGAAAATTATTTATGACAACCCCTCAGCCAGGTAAGAGGCGCTCCTGTGTCGCGGATTCGCCCTAGCGTGATACCCAGCGGCTTATAGGCATTCTCGGAACTGACCCCTGTCATCCCAACTCGCTCGCCCGGTCGGCCGGTGACAAACAATTAGTCAACTACTAGGCTCAGTTCCGCATCACATTAATTTTTTTTATTTATTGTTAAATATAAATGTTAACAATCTCATTAAAATCTACGTAGAATTCTAATAAAAATGAATCCAAACTCGACCACAATAATTCATATGCAACGGCTTGAAGGTGGTCAAAACGTATGCCAAGTGATTCCAGAGCCATGAGTCTACAACCTAAATGATTCATATCCGAAGTTCACTATTTACTTAAAACGAGAAATCTCTTCAGTTGTAACCAGAGGTCAGTGGTAGAAAGTTGTAAACGTTGTTTGTTGTTTTTTTCTGTTGTTTGAGTAGTAAGTTGTGAATATTTGTGTTTTTATACTTTCATAATGACGAAGAGTAGTGAAAAATCTAGAGGCGAGGTTTACCATTCCCAAGCAAGGACTATAGTTGCTTCCGTGATAAATTACTTTTATTTAGAAAAATACAATACGGGTCCTTTAAAAGACATTAAAAGTGTTAGAAAGAGTGTCTGATGCTTGTGGAGTGCTGATAGCCACTGTGAAACGAATAAATGGTGAAAGGAAAAACACTGCCAATTCCATTGACGGCCCTCAGACGGAAAGTGAGTTTCAGACCGATGACGTCCAAGCTGAGGGTATGGAAATGCAAGACTTAAGACTCCCCAGTCATCATCGTTGGTTCTTCAACAAGACGAAGAATTTTACTTTGTACTCCACAGAAGAGGAAAAGAATCCAAGACTCACCAGTAACACATATAGACGATTTTGGAAAATCTGCAATACGTCGCCATATAATTATGTATTACGAAAGGAAAGAAGTGCCAACCGCAAAAAAGCTGTGCAGTTCACTAAAAGAAGCCGGACTATTTTTTGGGGGTAAAACTTCCCTTAAAAAAGTCATTAAAGACATAGGCTTTACTTATAAACAATTTAATAGTAGGAGGGTTTTAATGGAAAAGCCATCTATAGCTTTAAAAAGGTGCCAGTTTTTAAGAAAATTCCGTAAAATTGAGTTGAGTAAAACTGTTTTTATTGATGAGACTTGGATTAACCAAAACTTGGCCATTAGAAAAGGTTGGACGGACGATACAGTTAAGGGGACCTTAAGCACACCTCTTGGTAAAGGCAAGCGTTTGATAGTATGTAACGCTGGTGGTAAAAATGGCTGGATAAGCGCACCTCCGTTAATTTTTCAGTCAAAAAGTACAAAAGATTATCACGAAGAGATGGATCATCAGGTCTTCGAAAATTGGTTTTTCAACAGACTGATACCAGCATTGCCAGCAGGAAGCACCATAATAATGGACAATGCTAGCTACCATTCAAGGGTTAAAGATAAATGTCCATCTTCTAACTGTAGGAAAGACGTAATGGCGAGATGGCTGCAACAGAGAGGTATCTGCTTTACCGAGGATTTGAGAAAACCAGAACTTTACAATATAGTCAAAATGCATAAGCCAACACATCCTACCTACGTAATTGATAGCAAAGCAGAAGAATTAGACATAGGGTAATTCGACTCCCCCCATACCATTGTCAATACAACCCGATTGAGATGGTATGGGCCTACATAAAATCTTACGTTCAAGAAAGAAATAATACATTCAAAATGAAGGATGTCGAAATGCTTTTTTATGAAGCTGTGGCAGCAGTAACACCGGACTTATGGGACAAATATGTGAATCACGCGAAGAAGACAATCGACAATGACTGGAAAAACAAAGGACTGGACGATCAAAGTGTTAGAAATTTCGTTATTAACTTGTGCCCAGGAGATTTCGAAAGTGGGACTGAAAGTGAGAGTAGCAGTGAAGACGACCTCGTGTGTTCAGAATCTATATTTATAAAAGAGGATGTTTGTATATATATATATATATATATATATATATATATATATATATATATATATATATATATATATATATATATATATAGTTTATGCGCTGCCAAACCATCCAACCGATCGCCATGAAACTTTAGGATGTTGTCCTGTATACTCCCGAGATGGTTTCTGTGAAGTTTGATGCAGATCCGTCCACAGGGTCCCACCCCACGGGCTCCTAAAGATCCCATGTTATTCAAATGGAGAATCTGAATTGTTTACAAAAAACATATGACTGTGTGGTTTAATGTAGTTCCATATGCCATAAGCAGATTGAAGTTCTCACAACAACAGTACTGTATATGTTTTGATTTATTGTAGTTCTACATTTCACCTTGAGAGTGTAGCACACACTACTTTTACTTGATCAGGTGATCTGTATTTGGTGTTAACCTTTTTTCCTCGGTAATTAAAACATGTGGTGAAACGTGAAAATAAAAAATAAATAATTATTTGTTTTGCAGTTTACTTTTTATGACATGCCTCCTAAAAAATCTAATATTGTTAGAAGAAGCAAAAATGCTCGAATTCTTTCAGCTATTAGGTTCTAAATCAAACTCAATATTATGACCGGCGAAGCGAGCGGGTACAGCTAGTAATGTAATATAATTCAAAATGAGTAAGTCCAAAATAAGTTTGTCATAGTACTGTAAATATTTGAATAGGAATGTAAATTTTTAAGTAAATAACGGTATCAGTAAATTTATGGATATTATCATTATTTTTATCCTCAAATACAAAGCACTTTGCTCGAGTTTAGACTCATTTTTATTAGAATTCTACGTAGATTTTAATGAGATTGTTAACATTTATATTTAACAATAAATAAAAAAAATTACTGTGATGCGGAACTGAGCCTAGTAGGTGACTAATTGTTTGTCACCGGCCGACCGGGCGAGCGGGTTGGGATCGGCGGGCACGAATTGGACAACTTTTGCCTACCCTCGCTAATCCCCGAGCACGATCTGGACATTTTCGAAGCAGGTCAAGGGGCTGAGCACGAACTGGACAACTTTTCGGCTCCTTTGAAAACCGAAGTGCCTAATCTAGCGTTAAATAAGCGCACACAAACAATCTGAAAACTGCTCGCTCATTTAAAGTCTGTAAACAAATATCCCCCATAAGAATAACAGAAACTCAGAAACTATCAAACAGATTTGCGTGAAAGTTGGCGAGCTCATTAACTGCTTAGTGTATTGTCGCATGGGGTGGCACGAAGTTTGCGGATAGCTGCACCTCTACAATAATATACCTACTAAAATATTTTACCATAATTTCTGGACACCATAATTAGGTTAGGTTAGGTTAGCTGGTCCCCTCCTCGTTCACTGTGCACGACTTGTATTTCTTGGCCCTCCATCACAACAAATAAAAAGATTTTACTATCACTTGAGCTCCTTACAGTCACAAAACTATAGGCTCCTCACAGTCACAAAACTATAGATGTTTGCCAGTACACCTTTGACCTTTCCAGAGCAACTGATCAACTTTCAAACTAAACAATGTATGTGTCATGTGTGATTGGTGAACAACCTGGGGAACTCCGGCGCTGGGGTCACTGCACGGCCGCTACATTCTTTGCGCACTTGGCCCCCGCTGCATCTAACCCTTTCTAATCCTTCCTGCATACCACCCTCTCTACCTGGCAGGGAAAGTTGTCCAGTTCGTGCTCGGAGATTAGGAGACCCTTTTCTGTCCCTTCCTTAAAATTGGGAATGTTGTCCAGTTCGTGCCCAGCCGTTGGGATGACAGGGGTCAGTTCCGAGAATGCCTATAAGCCGCTGGGTATCACGCTAGGGCGGCCCGACTATAGTACTAGGTTTATTATGGTTATTCCGGGAGAGTTGGACCACCGGGTGAGATGGGCCAGCGGCCTAGTTCTGAAACTAGCCGGCTGAGCGCTCGACTGGTAGTCTACAGATGTCATGGCTGCTGTTGTTTGTTAACTGTGAGTTTTTGTGAAAATAATTACTTGATTTGGCTGAGTTATACACAGAAGTAACTTTCAGGTGAGTGAACACTTTTTCCGTACTTTAGTTTTTAGTTTGTGAACACCGTATTTTCGTAATTTTATTGAGTTTTCAAGGTGTATATGCAAAATACAATAGTTGCATGTCCATGAAAACTTTCAACGGCGTCGCTATGACGTTTGAGGCCAACATGGCGGCCTGGTCCATCTCTCCCGGACAATCGGGAGAGATGGACCAGCTCGAGTCGGGATAGATGGGCCAGCAATTTATGCAACTAAATGATCTATAAAGATTAATTTTTAATTCTAAACTTAGTTTTTAATTGTTTTTATGAAAAAAAACAACTGTATAAAGTTATTATTTACTTGAGTCTAACTAACCAAAGAGACCCACGATGATAATCTGGTCCTTATATCCTAAATAAGCCTAATTTTATGGTTATTTGACACAAAAAGTAACACACAGCACGTCTTTTACGATGGTCTTTCCATACATCCTGTCACAATTAATTAGTTTCTTTACTTTTTACTTCCCCACTTTTTTAGGCTATAGCGCAACTCAAGTTTGCTACAAGGATCATACTATTAGATAGATCCTTGCCACTGTATGTATGGGCCACTGTATCAATGCCACTGTACGTGTATGGGCGGGCGAGTGGGTCAATTCCACTGTACATGTGTGGGCGGGCGGGTGGGTCATACCACTGTACATGTGTGGGAGGGCGGGTGGGTCAATACCACTGTACATGTATGGGCGGGCGAGTGGGTCAATACCACTGTACATGTGTGGGTGGGCGGGTGGGTCAATACCACTGTACATGTGTGGGTGGGTGGGTGGGTCAATGCCACTGTACATGTATGGGCGGGTGGGTGGGTCAATGCCACTGTACGTGTATGGGCGGGCTGTACCATCGTATGTACCATCCACAGTACATACGATGAACAGTGACAGTGACACATACAGTACCACTGTATGTGTATGGGTGTCATAAGAGTACTCTAATGTATGGCGATTGTATTGATTTGCAATGATTCACACATTAATAAATGGTACACATGCTGTTCACTTTATTTATTATGCAGGGGTTTCGCGTGCCAACCCCGTCGCCCACTACGCTCGAGACTCCTCGGAACTCGTCCTCGGCAAACGACTTTTAACAACAAATGCTAATGGTTAAACTGTATAAAGTAAAATCATAGTATGTTAATTTATTTCTTATAGCTCACTCATTGCACTTGAGTTTCAATCTATTAACAGTTTAAATATAAACACCCAAATGTTATTACTTAAGATTAAGAAAGTTTTATGACCTCATTACACTTTCTTTCACAGGCCCTACTTTTTACAACTCTTTAGGCCCTATACTTTGACTTATTTTTTCATTTGTTTTAGGAAGAGATGCCTACAAAGTACACACGGAAGCAAGGCTCTACGAGGGCGAGCTGGTCGGAGGAAGATCTACTTCAGGCGGCGAGTGCTGTAAGAGAACGCCAGATGGGAGTGAACGAAGTAGCCAGGTACTATAAAATACCAAAGTCTACTCTTAAAAGACGATTGTCGACAAACAACATTACGAAAGGCACTTGTGGACCCCCTTCAGTCTTGGGTATTGAAAATGAAAGAAAAATCGCGATCCACATCAAAAAGCTGCAAGCAAGTGGTTTTACTCCTACAAGGAACACTGTCCGATCAATGGCCTTTAAGCTAGCTGAACAATTAAATTTAAAAACCAACTTCAATCGTGAAACTCAGAAAGCTGGATATGACTGGCTACAATCGTTCCTAGACAGAAATCCGACATTAGCTATTCGTAAGTCAGAAGGGGTTTCTAAAAACAGAGCCCTTGGAATGAATAGGGAGGCAGTTAAACAGTACTTTGATCTGTTAGGAAATGTTTTACAAGACAATTATTTGATGGGGAAACCAGGTAACATTTTCAACGTAGACGAGACGGGCCTGCAGCTAAATAACAGACCAGGAGAGGTAATTGCAGCAAAAGGATCCAAAGTTGTGACTTCTATCACTTCTGGTGAGAGAGGCGAGACTGTGACTGTTGTGAGTTGTTTTAGTGCAGAGGGAAGTTACCACCCTACTGTATTTTTAAGGGTAAGAACAAAAAAGCTGAGTATGGAGATGGAATGCCTCCAGGCTCAACTGTTGCAATGAATGAAAAATCTGCCTATATAAATTCTGATCTGTTTCTCGATTGGTTAAAAAACCAATTTGTGCCAAGGAAGCCTGCTGGGAAGGTATTGCTCATTCTTGACGGCCACACCTCTCATTGTAGCTCGATTGAAATGCTCGAGTATGCTGAACAAAATGACATCATACTTTTGAGTCTGCCCAGTCATACTTCTCACTACCTTTAACCTCTTGACCGGAGCTTTTTCAAGTCTTTAAAATCGTACTTTTACTCTGCCTGCAACACCTTTATGTTGAACAATCCATCACGGCAGATAACTCGACTTACATTTGGAAAACTCCTATCTGATGGTTGGTCGAAAGCAGCAACAGTAGGAAACGCCATTTCTGGTTTTAAAAGGTGTGGCATTGTGCCATTTGACATTGGAGCAATTCCTGATTACTGCTTCGTATCTCAAGCTGATGAAGACCAACGCAACATGGATATGTCTACATCTGAAGTCCCTGGTTCAGCAAATGAAAGCCCCAACAATCAGACAGAAAATGCGATGCCCAGTACATCTCCTCCTGTAGAAGATTGTGTAGAACCTGTAGATGAAAACCCTACACCCACCAAAACACTCAACAAAATTTCACCAATACCTGTGCTGAAAAAGAAAAAAACAATTCGTGGGCTTCAAGCAAGCGTATCAAACATTTTGAACTCAGCAAACAATCTGAAAAGTATTGCCCAAGCCCAAGAAAAAAAGATGGAAACCCAGAAACTGAAAGAAGAGAGGAAGAGAAAACGTGCCCTAAAAGCCTCGTTTAGAACGAAGAAAAAGTCTGACAAGAAGAGTGTTGTTTACGAAGATAGCAGCGAAGAAATAAGTGAGTGGGATGAAAATCTGTGCGTTGGCTGTCTCGAAGATTATCGCTTAACAACCAGCAAAGCCGACTGGCTGAAGTGTGAAAAGTGTGCACGGTGGTACCACGAAAACTGTTCAAAGTTTGGACACTTGTGTGATTTCTGTGGAAAATTTGAGAAAAAACAAAAAAGGATGAAACTCATTAAGTTTATTAAGCAAGAAAAGCCCTAAGAAATGTTTATGTTTACGTGTCAGATTTTTTCCAATATTTTATTTATCACAACATGTTTATGATTTTATGGCTTTGATCCATATTTGATGATCTTTATTGTTTGTTGTATTCTAAGTTTTACACAAGCCTAGTAACATTTCCAATTTTTGTAACTCTAAAACATGTAATAAACTGTTTTTAGGAAAAAAACACGAAAAATGTATGTTTTGTCCACCTTTTACCACTGGTCCATCTCTCCCGGTATGGGTGGTCCATCTCACCCTATAGGTATGGGTGAGATGGACCACCAGGCAAAAAACTATTTTTTTCGTTTAAATGGAATAAATACAAAAACAAAGTAATTGGGAATCATTTCCTTCGAGAATTAATTGTTGCAAACAAAAGGACGCTTACCAAAGTAGTTTTTGTCAAAAAATGGCAAACTTATGAGCCTTTAGAAAAAGGAGGGCCATCTCTCCCAGAATTACCCTAAACACTTTTATAAAAAATTTAATTTTTTTTACATTTTATATTAGGCCTACAGTACACGTAAAAGCCAGTTGAAGTTGATTGAGGTTTTGAAATATGTTCATTGTTTAAATCTTTGAAAGACTTTCATTTTTGTTTAGTTTATGTAAAATAGTTTATAAAATGTATTAATATTTTTTTAAGTAGATAAAATATTTTAACTTTATCAATTGTTTAAAGACTTTACATACTTCTCACTTTAACATGACCTAAGATCATAATGTATACAAATGTTAACTAGAGATTATTTTGATTCAGTACGCGTTGCTGTATTACACATACCACTAAATTACAACATCTTACTTAGTATTAAATTGCAGTAATTTATCATCTACCAATAATCGGTCAGTTAGATTAGACATTGTTTTTTATAGCATACTGTTAAGTTTCTAACCTATTAAATATATATTCATAACTTTCTTCAGCACACATTCATATACAATAATCCATATGTAGTAATTTAGTAGCGTATGTGCTGTTAGGACTCAGTGCATGGTAATATTATTCATGTATTAACAATTTTGAAAAAAAAATATATATATATACAGGGTACAACAAGGAATAATGAAGTGTATTGATACAATAAGATAACCAGTTGTACAGTGAAATACTATGTTAATAAAATGTCTATTTAATTTGCTTTTATCTTCTTTCTTGCTTTACAACTTGGTTTCTTCTGGTTTATGCTCCGGCTGAAAACATACTCGGTAGTACAACATAGAGATACCTCAGGGAAGGGGTGTCGAGCTGGCCATCAATGTTCTTATGAGATTTAATATTAATCATGTTTAATTGTCCAATTAAAATTTTGAAAAGAGAATAATTTTAAAAACAGTATCAGAGAAAAATATTATCAAATAAGGGAAAAGATAGGGAGAAAGTTCAAATTTAAAGTTCAATTTTCAATGGAAAATATCTTCACAGCAATTAGTCTATGGTCTGGTCTCACCAAATTTAAGTTTAAAGTTGTCTTCACCACAAACTTAGAATTCTTGATGTTTTGGGAAATTTAAATATGTTTGTGGCCAAATTTAATAAATAAAAGTTTTGTAATTATTTACAAAAACACTTTTATTGGGAATGTTACTAAATAAAGTCACTGTATTCTGGCTGCATCTTCTCTCCTTCAAGGCTAATAATGGACTCTCACTGCTACTAGTTCCTTTCTCAATCCACAATTACAACAATGTGTCACTGGTTGCTTGATGATCACTTCACTTCACCAGGGGATGTGGGAGTTGGTATTATAATAAATCAAATATTAAAATCATGAGAAAATTAAATTAATGTTGAAATATTTTAGAAAAATGGAATAGGTTAAAAAAAAAAATAATAAAACAACTTCCAATTCTTAAATTAAATTATGCCAAATTTAAGAAAGGAAAATATTTATTAATAAAATGATTAAACATAGAGTATGCAAATTATTGGGAACTGAATTAAATTAAATTAATGTGATAAAACATATGATCAATGAGTGTGATGATTATTAGTGATGGGTAGCAGCTGGTTTAAATGGAAAGTAACAAGGTAAGTGGCAGATGTTCTTACATATGATAAAAAAAATAAATAAACAAACATAATTTGAAACATCTCAAATATCCCCTCAGAAATTGCAGGGATTACTGAAAGTCATCACAAGATTTCGAACATGATGTGAAAATTATGTTGACATAATAAACAAACAGATACAAACATACATAGACAAAATTTTTTAAAACTAACAATACGAAATGATGAAGGTTACATACATGACACAGACGGTTATATAATACAATACAATACAATTGACAATATTACAAATTATATACAAGAAGGGTTATACAGTTTATAAAGGGAATTGTGGAGGTTATTGGGACATAGCACTGGGGAATGAAGGACTTGAGTTTTTTTTTTCACAAGGGGAAAAGTCACCAGGGAAAGGGGAAGTAAGGGAAACTGGGGAAAGGTGGTTTCACTGGTACAGTTTATTGCATAGGACTCACAGTCTATTAGGGGGGAATCTTCTCGCACTGGGGATTTAGCGGAGCAATCTTAGGGGAAAATCATGGGTTATTAGTTTACTTGGGTGATTAAGGAAATTATCCCCTCTCAACAAGACATGGGCTTTGTCGTAGTACACAGTTTTTATTACACATACACAGTTGTTAGACAAGGGGTACATATCACAAATTCATTACAAAATACATATTGATGAGTAGGTTAATGGGATGAACACAAAATATGAAAATACAAAGTTACAAAGAAAATTAAATTACTATACAATATTTACAATACAGGTCTATAGGTAAACTACACTTGTTTCTTGTTCTTAATTTGAATCATATATCCTCTTGAGTTGGGGACAGGTAACGTTTGATGGCAGACACGTGGTATGGTCCAGACTTCCGTCTTCCATCAAGGCTTCTAACTCCGTAGGTTGATGTTCCATATATTTGGTCAATTTTTAAACGGACCTTCGTACACTTCAAAAAGTTTGGCGGTTTCTCCTACGACAGCATGCTTTAGCTAGGAGTTCGTTCATGCTACGGTTGCATTCATAATCTGGGGTAATTAACTGGTTAATTTTACGTGCGTCTAGGCACAATCTAATTTCACCTGACTTCTTAATTACGGGTATAATAGGGTTGATAAAGGTACTGTTACTTCGTTCAATTATCCCGAGTTGTTCCATTCGTTGTAGTTCCTGTAGTACAGCATTCTGATGGGCTAAAGGTACGGGGTAGGATTGACATTTGAAGGTTTCGGGTTCTTTAACTTCTAGATTGTGTTGGTACTTGTTGCAGAGTCCAGGAGCATCAGAGAATGTATTTTGATACTTCAAAAGTAGATCGGTGAGTTGAGTCCTTTGTTCGTTGTTGAGCAGTTCGTTCTGGTTCAGAGTTTCTTCTATTATCTCAGCATTTATCCTGTCTTGTAGGTTCGTTGTGGAGGAAGGGGTGGTATCGTTATAAGTTTCAAAATTATCATAAATATAGGTTCTTTCTAAGTTTTGGTCGTATGCCGACATTTCATTGTATTCAACATCATTGTCGTTCATTAAGTAACATAAGATTCCATCGTGGTTGCACCCGTCAAACTCCAATAGTAATTCAGTATTATTTATGTTTATATTCAATGTTTTTCTATCAAAGTTTATTTCCATCTTCCACAGTCTTATCGTATCTATTCCAATAATTACATTATGAACGAGGTTTGGTACCATGATTAGTTGCAAATTAGTTTCCACACCGTTGACATTAACTGTAAGCATTAATATCTTAGAAACTCTTTTTGATTTAACACCGACGGCAGTTTTGATGTGTATGCCAGTTAAAGGTAATTCTTCATATCGTCCTAATCTACTCCTATTCTCTATTATCCATTGCTCTGAGACACATGAGATGTTGGCACCCGTGTCTATGAGTGCGGAAGTAGGCACATTGTTTATTAAAATATTATTCTCTGGACATTTTATGTTGTTTGCTGTTTCTACAGTTTTATTAGTTTCAGGATCTTCATTTAGTAAAAAGTCACAGTCACAAAATATATTACTAAGGGTTAATATTGGATTTGAATTATTTACATTATTATCTAAATTAGAAGGCCTTTGTAATCCGAGGTTTGTGTTTTGCACTGAGGAATCTGAGGATAGAAATTCATGATTATAAAACAAGGGAAGTTTACCTAGGCCTTGGGACTCGTCAGTGCTTAGGCGTTTAAAAGCGCAGTACTTGTTGTAGTACTGGGAGGTGAACTAGTCGTTGGGTTTCTCCTTTCTATTATGGCAGAGCATATTTGTGCTTGTTCTCGGCTGGGATATTGCTGGTTGTCTCGATTTGATGAATTGTTGCCCCGGTTGTAATGTTGGTTGAAGTTTCCTCTGTAATTGGGTCTTCTATCGTATTCTCTCCGGTATCTAGGTGAAGAGTTGTTGAGGTGCCCGTTGTTGTAGATTGGTCGTCTTTGTTGCTGTTGTCCATCGCTGCGGTAATATTGGTTTCTAGGAGGGCTGTTTGGAGGTCTGCTTCCTGGCTGGTGCTGAAACTGTCGCTGTGGTGGTGGTTCGTTTCTCGGTTGACTGGTAGTTTTCGATCGCTGGTGTGCGTCCTTAATATCTTCTCTTTGGAGTAGCAATTCGAACTCGGCGACGGTGTTCACATTCTGGACTCTTCGGGCATCTTGGATCAACTCGGAAAAGTGTTCCGAAAGAATATTTATGATTTCATCCTCGCTGATTGGTGGAGTGATGGATCGTAATGTCAATACTCGTTCAATGAAGTATTCTGCTCGTGGCAGCTTTCCTCCGGGCCAGTATCTTTCGACCTCTATACGCTGCTTTACTCCTCGTTGGATCTCGCGGCTCCAGTATTTGTTTGTAAAGTTATGTTCAAAATCTGACCAGTTGCGGATTTCCTCCTTAATCAGGTCGAACCATTTTGCAGCATGTTGCTCTAAACATTGTTCAATAATGTCCCGCAAGTGTTCCGAGTCGTTGTTTGGTTTGTTGTGTGTTATGTTTCGTTCATAGAAGCGTTTTAGTTTATGTAAAAATTCCTTAGGGTTTTGGGCTCTCCCGTAAAATTTAGTTGGACTATTGTCGGTTGCATGGGTGCTGTTGCCGGTACATGTGACATAAATATTCGGTGTGCCTGATATAACTCCATTACTAACTTGACCTTCAACGTTGGTGATTCTATTACCAAAGGTGTGTACAAGTTTGTTTAATGTATCAATATCTTCTCCTTGTTTTTGTGTAATTGGTAATATTTGTGTTAATACTTGTTTCGTACTGTCCTGAATTTGGTGAGTCAATTCTTCCTTTTGTTGGATAATGTTTGTCTGGCAAGCAGTGGCGTGATTAAGTAATTTAATGTCAACTGTATTTATAACGTAAGTAGTGTTGTTAGCAAGGGCTTTCTTGATGTTTTCATTCTGGATTGCAATATTTTTGTTTAAGTCGTCACGGACCTGCTGGTTTTGTTTTTGGATTTCGTTGCCGAAATTTGTTTCCAAGTGATTCATTCTATTATTTTGTTCGGCTCGTGTAAGTTTAATTATGTCAAGGTCAGATTTGACTTCGTCATATTTATGGCTTAAGTGATCGATTTTACTTTCAATATATTCAGAAAATATTTTAAGGTTCTGATTTAAATTTTGTTTTAGTTCTAAGTTGTCTTGTTTTAATTCATTTATACTTTGTTCTAATCGGTATTCAAGTTTTAAAGAACTGTCTTTTATAAGTGCTGCAATTTGTGAAAGCAAATCGGTATTCGCATCTGCGCTAGCCGGTTGTTTGTCCGTCGCGGTAGAAAGAATGGCAATGGAATGTGCGGGTGACGTCATCGGTTCATTCAGCGCTGGATTGGTGCTGGTGGTCGTTGTCATGGTAACGCCGTCCCATGATGCCGTGCTGTGTTCCCATTGGCTGGTTGGTTGAGATGGTTGGAGTTTGTTTACATTGTCCGCCGTCACTGTCATGGCGTCTGCCGTCTCCGCTTCAGGAATGTCAAATCCTAAAAATACTTCTCCTGCCGGAATTTCGTTAAATAAAATGTCTATGTCATTATTTGTGTTCATGTTATTTGTGTTCGTAGCTATATCTGTATTGCTTGCATTAGATGTTGATGTGTTATAATTGTCAGATGTAGCTGTTAGTGTTTGGCTAGCTTCTTTAATGGCGTCTTCCATGGTCTCATCTGTTGTATTGGGCCTATTTCTAAGATTATAAGGTTTGTGGGACATGACTATTAATAATCTTATATTGTGATGAGAGTTCGATATGTGATGATGGTTTTATGATACCTATAATGGGTGATATATCAAACATATAAATATTACACATAGGCCTAGATTTAGGATAACTTGGAAGTTGTTTTTATATACCTAATCTCATAAGGCATTGAACTGGCCAACACGATTTGGGCGCCAAAATTAACAATTTTGAAAAAAAATATATATATACAGGGTACAACAAGGAATAATGAAGTGTATTGATACAATAAGATAACCAGTTGTACAGTGAAATACTATGTTAATAAAATGTCTATTTAATTTGCTTTTATCTTCTTTCTTGCTTTACAACTTGGTTTCTTCTGGTTTATGCTCCGGCTGAAAACATACTCGGTAGTACAACATAGAGATACCTCAGGGAAGGGGTGTCGAGCTGGCCATCAATGTTCTTATGAGATTTAATATTAATCATGTTTAATTGTCCAATTAAAATTTTGAAAAGAGAATAATTTTAAAAACAGTATCAGAGAAAAAAAAATTATCAAATAAGGGAAAAGATAGGGAGAAAGTTCAAATTTAAAGTTCAATTTTCAATGGAAAATATCTTCACAGCAATTAGTCTATGGTCTGGTCTCACCAAATTTAAGTTTAAAGTTGTCTTCACCACAAACTTAGAATTCTTGATGTTTTGGGAAATTTAAATATGTTTGTGGCCAAATTTAATAAATAAAAGTTTTGTAATTATTTACAAAAACACTTTTATTGGGAATGTTACTAAATAAAGTCACTGTATTCTGGCTGCATCTTCTCTCCTTCAAGGCTAATAATGGACTCTCACTGCTACTAGTTCCTTTCTCAATCCACAATTACAACAATGTGTCACTGGTTGCTTGATGATCACTTCACTTCACCAGGGGATGTGGGAGTTGGTATTATAATAAATCAAATATTAAAATCATGAGAAAATTCAATTAATGTTGAAATATTTTAGAAAAATGGAATAGGTTAAAAAAAAAAATAATAAAACAACTTCAAATTCTTAAATTAAATTATGACAAATTTAAGAAAGGAAAATATTTATTAATAAAATGATTAAACATAGAGTATGCAAATTATTGGGAACTGAATTAAATTAAATTAATGTGATAAAACATATGATCAATGAGTGTGATGATTATTAGTGATGGGTAGCAGCTGGTTTAAATGGAAAGTAACAAGGTAAGTGGCAGATGTTCTTACATATGATAAAAAAAATAAATAAACAAACATAATTTGAAACATCTCAGTATATTCACTTATGTGTATTGTAGTGTCGTTCAACATGAAAGTACTTTTACCCGAAAGGCGTTACCATATGGTGTTATTTTAAGAAAATTAAATATGCTTTTGGTTTTATATATAAAATATAATAATTGAAGTTTTCCTATATTTCTAGATAAAACTATATGGACTCAGGACAAAATCAAGTCATTTCAAACGACAGTAGTATAGAAATGTCGGTTGAAGCACAACCTTGGACTTTGTACTGTTATTGTTTACAAATTTATCACCACGTGTTGACCCAGAGGTCAAGTTTACTACAAGCTACTGATTATCAGTAGATAGATTTGCCTACAAACTCCGAGTTTGTAGGCAAGGTTTTTGAGGGGTGGGGGGCGGTCGGAGGACTCGGGCGGTATACGGCGGGCGTGCGGACATCGGTTACGTAAGTGGTTTGAGTGGTCTGGCTTGGTGTTGCCAGCAATCTGCTGCCTACAAAGTCCGAGTTTGTAGGCAAGGTTTTTGAGGGGTGGGGGGAGGCGTTCGGAGGACTCGGCCGGTATACGGCGGGCGTGCGGACATCGGTTGCGTAAGTGGTTAGAGTGGTTTGGCGTGGTGCTGTAGACGTTGCGTTTAATACATCACAACAATTAGGTCTTTTGGTATTTAGCAGACAAGAGGGGGGAGGCTCTGTCGCCGGTGTAGTTGTACGTCTGGGTTCTGTAGCACCGCGGGTCGTGGGTTTAGCAAGTGTGTGTGTGTGTGGGTGTGATTGTGTGTGTACTGTGTCCAGCAAGTAAGAGCAGCTGTACTCAGTACATAAAGTCCAGCAAGCAGCTGTACTTAGGTGTATGTACGTAGTGATTATGTGTGTGTGTGTACTGTGTCCAGCAAGTAAGAGCAGCTGTACTCAGTACATAAAGTCCAGCAAGCAGCTGTACTTAGGTGTATGTACGTAGTGATTGTGTGTGGGTGTGTTAAAGGTTTGAGGC
>JAQJVL010002704.1:0-85311 GCA_035578905.1 Stictocephala bisonia | reverse complement strand
GTAAAACTAAAGACATATACGGAGCTCTTAATGACTGTAAGTAATATTGTATGGGGGGGGGGGGTTGGAGGACAATCAACAAGGCGATCAAAGAAAATGTTTAAATTAAACCTAAGATTAAGTGTACATAATCTTTAATAGAATTGGTAAAAGAACCAGTGGCGGCTCCTGATAAGTGGTCACTGGCGGGTGCACACAAGAAAATAACAGTAGGATTAGATAATTAACTTACGTTGCCAACATAGTTCTCGTCTCAATATAATAGTAAACAAAATATTTCAGTACTTTTAGGCTCTTTATAACATCAAATTGATTTGTTTATACAAGACTGTGAGTTATTTCGTGATGTGGAATGAATAATTCGTAAAAAGAAACTCCTTAAAATTTGCAAGGATATTTGACTACTTGCATTTTAATAATTGCTTATAGCCCAGAAAGTTATTAGCAAATATAACTAATTTATTGGTTTATTTGGCTAACAAAACGTTTATGAAAAGGCAAAAAAAGAAAGATTATGTGAATACAATCTTATTTTTATTGATAAAGAAAAATGTAAGGTTATAAGTAACGTTGAAAATAGGTTAAATAGGCTAATTGAAAATTAACTAAATGTTTCATGAAATCATAGTTCAGCATTTTATACACAGCTTTTCTCCAGAAACACTCTTTGTAAGATGATTAGTTCATGTACAGTTTTTAAAGTTGAAGTCCATCCTTCTTTCTTTTTGCCTAGCAAAAACATCGATTACACGCTCATTAAAGTTAGGTATACTCCTGATCATACCCTTTTCCACAGACAACATAGCCAACGCTGTTAGTCTTTCTTGCCCCATGGTACTTCTTAAAAAAGTCTTGATGCGTTTTAAGGTTGAAAAGCACCGTTTCGACGCCTCCGCAGTAGTCATAGGGATGGTAGAAACAATGGTCAAAAGTTTGTGAGTTTCTGAAAATGAAGTCTGTAAGCCATTCTCAATAACGAACTGTAACAACGGCACAGTCCCGTTCATGACTTGAAAATCTTTTCGTTTGTAAATCACTGAAAGTTCTGTTTTCAATCGTTCTTTGTCTAAAAATGAATACACCTGCACTGTTTCTTCCAAAAGTTGAATGAGAAACGTTTTCTCATAGTGCGTGAACTTTTTTGAATCAAACAGAGAAACCGCTGAATGGTGTGTCAAAAAAGAGTATCTCTCTTTTATTTGATTGGAAATAACATCACACACCTCTTTTGCGGCAATTGTCACATGAATATTTTCATCACGTCGGGCTCTTTTCACAGGCATAGGTAGTTGATCAACATCAATTTTGACACTATCCATGTTTTGCCTTTCTTTTTCGACGCATTCAATAAATGTTTCGACATTTTTCTTTGTTCGCACAGCATCGGTGTATGTAAGCTGTAGTTGATTATACAAAATGTTAACATGGGGCATGATTTTTATGGAATACTGTGAGCCAAAATATATTTATTTATTTTTATTTATTTATTTATAAGACGCCGATCGTCAAGATATGGGCGAATATGGATTTCGAATGAGTGTAGATGATCGAATGTAGTCATTGTTACAAACTAAGGCCGACAATTCCTTAGAAAGTGTCATTAATTAATAGCCCAATGACAAATGAACAGCCGGTGGTTATCAGCTGATCCTTCTCAAAATGTGTTATGACTCTGATTGGGATCGAACTGAGAACATTTAGCTTATGAAGCTGGGATTGAACCAACTACGCTACCGACCAATTTGTTATATTGGTTATTATTATTTGTTATATTATACTAATCCCAATATAAAGTTGGGATCCTCTAACATACGTCTGATTGCCCCTGCTTTGGTGATAGTGATTGCTTGATGTGATGAGGCCTCTATTTCCTCCATGCAAGCAATTAAATCTTCTCTGTATTCATACACAGTGTTGACTGTACGGCTGTTGAAGTTCCATCTAGTTGCGGAAGCACGAGGGATTCTTCTGCCAACTATTGTGTCTAAAACTGCAACTCTTTGTGGAGAATTGCTAAAGAAGTTGGTCAAATCACTCAAATTTGAAAAAAAATTCTCACGTGTTGGTTTTGGCTTGTAGCCTGTCCAACTACCAAATTCAGTTGGTGTGCATAGCAATGAACATAAAATGTGTGGGGATACATTTGCTTAACAAGAGTCTGTACCCCTGCATGATGTCCACTCATTACACTAGCGAACTCGTCTTCGGCTCCAGAACCAGCTTATTTTATTCAGATCATCTCTTGAGCCGGGTTGTTCGTGAGCTGCCCATCACTATTCAGCATGATCTGAAATAAATAGTGTTCTGGTCATGAAGACAACAACTGTAGAATGATTTATAACATTATTGTCTAAACTAGAATTATTAGAGTTAGTTGGTTTGTTATGTACACTAGCCTGTAGAGATCGTGATAGCTAAACATATAAACCTTGTACATTAAGAATATTGTCAACAAAATCACCTACAATAGCTAAATTGCAACAATACTTACTTTCTAAATAAAGTATAAGTTAAAAAAATTTTAAATTAAATTTTTTTCAATAACATTCTTATTAAACCTATATGCAGTTTGAGCAATGTTGATAGTCCTATTTAAACTAAATAAGAAACATCATTTTTGGGATTATGAGTAATTACATCCTTTTCTTTGAAGATACTAATTTCCCGATTCTGGTCAGTAGTGGTTTATTTGCACTGGTATGTTCCCTAAAAATACTTATGCATCAAATTTGTATCCTAAAGGGATAATATATGCTATATTTTGTTTATACTCTAAAGTCTTATGAACTATATTAACAATGTTATCTACAAAAAACTGTTTCCCTAATTTGTTCAGGTGTAGGCCATGTTAAGTGTGGAATCTGTCTTTGGTTTTCTTTACTTCTTTGTTCATGACTGACCAAGAAGGGAGGTCAAACTAGTATGGCACTGAGCAGAGTGCGATTAGTGTTGATTAGCGAATATAGTAATTGTTACTTGTTACAAACTAATGCAGAATATTCCTTAAAAAGAGTCATTAATTAATAGTCCAAAGACAAATGAACAGAAGGTGGGTTACTATAAAGTATAATAACATGAAATTAGGCCTAATCTGTAGTAACCACTGAGCTGGTATGGCTGACTGACTAAACATCGCCATTATTCAAACAATGGTTACTCTGCTTGTTGGCGCTCGTTAAAAAAGTTTGTGCTAATAATAATTCATAAACATGTTTTTAATTTACCATGCAGCTTTAACGGGTTTTGTGGAAATTTTAATCAAACTAATTACTTAATCATCAGTATTCTGTCCTTTTGATAGTGAACTAGAATCAATCAATGGTTTAATTTAGTAACAGTAAAATACTCTGTGTATGTAAATTATTTAAATTTTTATACTCACAAATAAATAACCTGAATAGGAAAACTCTACATATGGTTATGACTTCAAAAATTAACCCCGTTTGTTGTTTTTTAAGCCTATAAAACAAGTGATGTCAAGTTCTGATTTCGAAAAACTTATTTCAATGAAATTTTTGTAAACACTTTAATATTTTAAAAGCCAATATTTAAGCACGGTAGTCATTTCATTGTTAGATATATTTATATGTTTTTTATCTCTAACGTTTTTTATATTTTTTAAATAATTGTTCATAAGTCTATAAGTTTTAACCACAAGAAAAATAAACGATTGTTGGAGTTAATACTTATATAACAATGTTAACGAGACAATCATTTATAGTAATAAATGTATTATTATATTAACATAAGTTAAATTTTACAGATATGCGTAACCAGACACCTCATTTGGTTCAAGTAGATTGTAAGAGTGTTGAAAAATTGCAAACAGAGAGAAGACTGTTTAAGTTTAAGTTACATCACTGTTTACTATAGTTAAGTTCAATTGGAATTTTAAAAGCAACTGCCTGGTCCCGAGAGCATGTATACAACTTCACAGTTTCAGTATTTGTTATATGTAATATAGCTTTTTCAAGCATAACAAGTAATTAATTATAACTGCATGACATAAAGTAAGATTACGATATACCTTTTTTAATCTCTTATGGCTTGTGGTTTAAACATTTTTGTATTGGCTTTGATACAGTATACAATAATATTATTTTGGAAATATCAACTGGGTGGGTGGAAGGGTCCATCAATACTGTACATTTATTTCTCAAATCGGTTATAGGATATTGATACTATTTTAAACCTACTTTGATTTTGAATTGTAGGTATCTGAACACATAAATAGTTATAATGCATATTTTGTTTGTAACCATGGGTAATTGTATTGAAGTATTTAATTTCATCTTTAAATAAGATGTTCTTAGTAGTTCTATCTAGAAACAGTTTAGTAGATCTACCTAAACATAAAACTATGGGATGCCCCTACCCGCACTACGCTCATGAGGGAAGGTCTCCCAACGGTCTTGCCAAGACACTTTCCTGCACCCCTATTTACAGATTTCAAACATTATTATTTAATTTTTCATTCCACATTTAAATTGGAGATTAACTGAGTCATTTACAATCCCTGTGGAAGATGTCATTGTCTAGAGGAATGTATGAGTTTACAATTTAATAATCTGTACATCTATTATTTTTTTAGATAATAAAAATCATCACTTTATTACCTGAAAGATAGTTCAACTTTACAAAATAGTATTAACAGAAAATCTGTTATTTATTTTAATAAATAACTCAGTCTCACATTATTTTTAAAATGTAACATCCATTTTTTATATGAAAATTTTGTTGTCATTTAGTTCTTTTACCAATTCTATTAAAGAGTATGTACACTTAATCTTAGGTTTAATTTAAACATTTTCTTTGATCGCCTTGTTGATTGTCCTCCACCCATACAATATTACTTACAGTCATTAAGAGCTGTCCGTATGTCTTTAGTTCTACATCATTTCAAATGTATGACAGACCTGAACGCTATGAACTGCCCATCTATTGGCGTTTTAATTTTACTTTGATCAAACAGAAAAATAAATTTAATATCTAATTTAATCAGAATAACTAGTCTTGCATCTGACATTTGATAATTGGAAAATTTTAATATAAAACCATTTAAAGAAATTTTACACAAAATATTAAATGCCTTCTTCAATTAGACAAAATGTAAAAGTATGAATTAAACTAACTATATGAGTTGTTCAGTTTTCATATGAAGTAAAATGAGTTAGTAAACGCAAGACAGTAAATATTTTACAAAACTCATTTTACATTATTGCTGTATTTTAGTATGGCTATTTATGATCTTTCTATTAACAAAAATATCATACTATTTTCATTACATTTAATTAACTACTGTATACAAAATATACAAACCAACATGACTGAAGGTCCCAGAGGTACCAGTGTATATGTAGCAAAGTTGTCACTTTGGCATTTACTTGTAAGGTCTAGTCATCAGTTTAGTTAGGTCAAGATCTTAGTGAAACTATGAACAAACTAGATATAGCTTGAGAAATTACAAAGAATATCACCTGCTAGCAACAGCTGATAGTTAAGGGAAGTAACAGAACCATAGAATTAAAAATAATAATTAAAGAAGTGTCTTAATAATCAAAAAGTGAGAAGGAACAGAATTACATTTCGAAATGAATTTCCAAATTTTTTTGTTGTAAAAAATGTGAATATTGAATGCACCAATGATATTTAATAGAATAAATAAAAACCAAATATTTTATGTCTAACAAATATTGTAATTTTACTGGAAATTCGTGTACTGTAGTTGAGTTTAAATATATAAGAAATCTCAACAACAAAATGTGTAATTAAATTATCAAGTCGTCTATCGAAATACAAACATGTTTAACCGACTTACTGACAACAGAGAAATAACAACATCTCTGTGCATGTAATTTTGTATACCATAACATAATATTTTCTTAAGAATCAATATTATTTTGTGGCAAAACTGAACCACCTGAAGGAACACCAACGCTACCTGTGGATACTAAAAGTGTACTTCAAACCATAGATTCTCATAGTTTTCCTTATTCACAGATAGCGCAGTTGACTCACTCTTGCAGTTATACACATACACCACTAGGTAGAAGCAGTAGCCGTCATCATTAAAAACTGCATAAGTCTAATATTTAATAGATTTTATTATTATTAGAAACAATTTATTTTATTACAGTAAGTATATTAAGTATCAGATTCTTTTTTAATCACACTTAAAAACTAAAATAACTTAAAACGTAAAAGGTATTTTTTTAGTTTTATTTATACACATCAAACTTCTCAGAAAGATACTAAATCAGTAGTATTATAAATAATAATGTGATCCTCAAAGTCCTTAACAAAATAATCAAAACCAATTTAAAAATTTCTGGAAGCCGAATGATGAAGCGGATGGTCTACACTGTCGTTCATCATAAGGCTAACAATGTATGTAATATCCTTATATATATACGCACCTAGATGAGTAATGAGGTACCTTTTTGAGACAGAACGCTAGTGTGGCCGGTTGACCAGTGTTCTAGGTCCCATATTGAGTTGTTGTGGGGGTTGGAGGGGCCCCTCCAACCCTATGGCGGGAATTGATAGCGTTCTGTGGCTTTGAGTGATCAGCCAGCGTTAGCGATCTCTAGCGGAACGTGTTGGGACTATGGCAGAATTGTTCAATGCGCAGTGCTGCTTCGAGTAGACAACAGCTGAAATTGGCCGTACTCGGGCTCATTACCGACCGCGCTGGCGCTGCGCCTGTCGTTCTTTCATCTACGTAAATATAGGGTCGTATATTTTGTTATTTAGTATTACTGTCGACTTTCTTATTTGTATATAGTGTAAACTATTGTATTATAATTATTACTTTGTACATAATTGATAGCAATATTGGTTCTCTGTTATTAAGTTTTGCTAATCTATGTATATTTTCGGTTTTTATTTTAAGCAACGTTAAAGTAGTGTACGTAATAATTACGTTCGAACGCAAATGATAACGCATCGGTATTATTCCAAAATCTGATTTTATCATCTATCTCCATCAGTTGTATCGTGTAGAAGTAGAATATAGTTGACAACTTTTTTACATAGTTGATTGTAATAGGTTTATTTTTTTTTGTAATTAACGTTTTTTTCCATCTTGGTATCTTTCAGCTTGCATTTGAAGTAAAAATATTATATTACTATTACTTTTTTAGATACGCCTTAGAGTAATGTTCCTCTTTGTCATTTAATTATAATCATCTATATGTATATTTTTTGTATGTTGTTTAGTATTGTAAAAAGAGTGTGCAGTATTATTATTACGTTTTATTATCATATTGTTTTGACTATTTATGTATTCTAGTTAATTTTCTGTGCATAATGTAAAAACATTGCGTTACAATTACGTTTGTTAAAATCGGTAAATCATAATTTTTCTGCTGTATATATTTTTTTATTTAATCAACAGTTCTTTGTTTTGTGAAAAAATCACTGTATTGTAATTACTTTCATACATTTGTTATTTAGCATTATATTTCTTAAAACATTTATTTTTACCATCATATACTAAGTCAAATGTTTTGTGTAGGCCTAATGTATGGTGTATTTACTAATAATATGTGTGCATTTCGCACTAGTTGTAAGCATCAATTCGATATTTTTTAAAATATTTTAATTTCAACCAAATTATAAATGGTTCATTTAATTGATCTTCTTCTTGTTAGGTTTACATTATTCTTTCTAGTTAATTTTGTAATTTATGTTTACAGTATCATTAGAATTTGACCCCGTACACATAGTGTGTGGAAAAAGTATTGTCTTCCTATTTTTCTTTCATTTATTTGTAATATATCTACTACGGGTTTCTTTAGTTTTCAAGCAAACACTAAAAACTTAGGACAATACTGTTAAGTTGTAATAGTAGTTTTAAAAAATGTTGAGAGTTTCACATATCAATGCCTACCATACTTAAATTTTCCGCCCGATTCATTTTAAGGATGACCAGTTATATTCACATTATTACCTAAAACCCCTAAAAATGTTTATGCCCTTACGCATTTTTTGTAAAATTAAACTTTTATGTTAATTAAATTTGGAACAAAAATTATAAAAGGTGATTTTTTTATTGGTGCGTTTTTTAAGTTGGCACCACTACTAAACACAACATTTAAATTCGAATAAAACAGCTGATCTTTGCTTATTATCATATGTCATTTCAATATTTGTATTGTCTAGTGCGTATTATTGTGTAACCATGAACAGACTTACAAATGAAGAGCGTTTGCGAATAGTGCAAATTTATTTTGAAAACCGCAGTTCAGTTCGGGCAACTTACCGAGCTCTTCGTCCGATTTACGGACCTCATAATCGTCCATCAGAGTCAGGTATTCGAGCTTTGGTTAATCGTTTTCGTAATACCCACACTCTTGTTGACAAGCATCGGCAGAGACGCCGCACAGTAAGGACCGAAGAGGCTGTTGATGCTGTTGCTCGTAGTGTTGAAGAGGATCCAAGTGTGTCGATTCGTCATCGTGCGCAGCAATTAGCGATCTGCTATTCAACTCTAAGGAATATTTTACGGAAGGATCTACGCCTATATCCATACAAGATTCAATTGGTGCAAGAACTGAAACGTTTAGACTATCGCAAGCGTCTTGATTTCGTTGAATGGGCTCAAAATAAGATAACAAGTGACCCAGCTTTCGCAGGCAAGATTTTTTTCAGTGATGAGGCTCATTTCTGGTTATGCGGCTTTGTCAACAAACAGAATTGTCGGATTTGGAGTAATGAAAACCCAAAAGAATTTGTTGGTGTGCCCCTTCATCCACAAAAACTTACCGTTTGGTGCGCCATTTGGGCAGGTGGTGTTATTGGCCCTTATTTTTTTAAAGACAATGCTGGCCAGACTGTTACGGTAAACGGTCAACGCTATCGGGCAATGTTACGGGACTTTTTCGTTCCTCAGCTAAACGAACTTGAAGTGGATTTAGAAAATGTCTGGTTCCAACAAGACGGCGCGACGTGCCACACGGCAAACGACACAATTGGCCTCTTGGCAGAAACATTTGGTGAACGTATCATCTCATTTAGAGGTAGTGTCAACTGGCCCCCACGGTCGTGTGATATCACGCCAACAGACTACTTTCTGTGGGGATATGTTAAGTCTCAAGTATACGCTGACAAGCCACAAACTTTAAATGAATTGGAAGCTAACATTCGTCGAGTTATTGGCGGAATCAACCACAGCTGCTGGAAAGAGTATTCGAAAATTGGACTACTCGATTGGGCTTTCTACGCGAACGAAATGGAGCCCATATGCCAGAAATCATTTTTAAACGTTAATGTCATGACACTGTAGTTCAAATAAATCCATTTTTATGTCAATGCAGGTTGTTTTTCATTTTTATATTTAGTATTAAAAAAAGCACCAATAAAAAAATCACCCTTTATTTTCCATTTTTTAACTAATAAATGTATTGTTCACTTTCACAATTATATAGTGTTTAAACCAAGACACAGAGTGTAAGACTTACTCGATGGAAATGTTACGAAGTCACAGGCAATAAGCAATGAGATAAATTATTTACTGACAAATAAAATACATATATTACTAGCCTTATGTTTGTTGTAACTACTTTCTTCACATACCTTCACCATAATATAATCAAAGCTACAATCTTGTTCGTATATTTCATAATCTCTTATAAAATTAGTAGTCTTCATCACAACGTACATTTACAAACTACTTATTTATACCATGTTATGACAACGATTTTATCCAGTACACATAACAATTACTTTTGAACACAGCTGACTTTTTAGTACTACTAACAAACATTTCAGCTTACTTTTATTTACTAGTTTTTATATTTTGTGCACTTTTTAAAGTGAAATAAATGTTAGTGATAAACCTATTTAGTGATAAAAAAGGTAATTTTTTACGAATTTTGTGATGATTTATTAAAATTTGCTGTCTTAGAGGTTTAGAAGGTTAAGTTTAAAATCTATCAATTTAAATTGAACCTTATTGGAGTTAAGGCAAATTAAATTACTAAACAAGTAATTTATATTCATTCGAAATACTTAATGGGTGCACAAATTGCACATACTGAGGCCCTTAGATATTTAATTTAATGTGACAAATAATTAGGTTTACAAAGTGGAGAAAAATAAATTTTAATATGCAATCATAGAGTATAAAATTAATAGTTTTATGTAATAGGGTATAATAAGATGATTTGCACATTACTTATACAAAAGTCTAGAAACTGACTTTATAACTTAAATTTATAATAATTATCAGTGTCAACTTTACACTTCGGTTGACGACAGGGAGTTTGAGAGGAAATGTATAATGTGACAGGCGTGGCAAGGGGCTTTGATACTAAAACCACGAAAACTACTGACGACGTAACAATTAATTTGATTTACTGAAATATGAATGTCAACTGAAGGAACACGGCGCGCGACCGTGCATCTAGGGGCGACGCATAGTACTTCTCACGAGTGCAGCCAACCACAGCTCCTAGCGGCGCGTTAATATACTACGTCGGCATTCAATATGGTTTTCAATCACTCAGAAATGCCTTGGCTTGCTCATCTAGGTGCGTATATAATAGTTTTGTCAGTCTTATGGAGATGGATCGGATTCGGAAACAAAGGATGGGCTGAATGATTACCTTCTGAAGAGTATCATTACAGATACCTTCCAGTAACTGATAATGATACTCTCGAGTACTGATTACTTCTGTACTTCAAGTCTTGTAGGCCTTTGAGTACAGTTAGTTTTGATTTTGTACTAAGTGTGCAACACATAAGATCTTTGAGGAGGAATTTCAACGCCCCACAGCGCTGTGGTAATAGGGTGACTCATCTTATTATTTTTGTCACCCTAATACCGCTTGGCCGTATCGTTCCAGTCGAGACGATAGATTTGACACTATTACTGTATAAGACTGATTCTTTCGTTCTCTATCTACTACACGCTATTAATTGTTTTAAGTGAATATTAGACACATATTAGTATTGTATCAAACCGTTGACAGATACTTTCACAAACTTTTTTGTTTGTTTTTTTATGTTTTTAATTTGCTGAATGCTCATAATTTTAATCAAATAATGTTTAATAGTAGTATGAATACACCGATCCTAAGACGCCCCATGAGGAGTTTTCGCCCCATGAGCAGGTCGGTGGTGGGGGAAGGTCACGTGACCTTAATTGATTTTTAATGACCTTAATGAGTTTTTAATGGGGTTTTAATGACCTTAATGAGTTTTTAATGGGGTTTTAATCGATTTTTAATGACCTTAATTGATTTTTAATGACCTTAATTGACTTTTAATTGACCTTAACGAGTTTTTAACCGACCTCAATAAGTTTTTAATTGGCGCTAATGGGATTGGGTTGGGGAAGATCACGTGACCGGATCCAAGATGGCTGCTCCAGTCCTGCCAACCTGTTGGGAATTTCCCTCCAAAATCTCCCTTAAATTCCCAAAATTTCCCTCAAATTCCCACGTTATACTATATAAAATACACTCTTAACCTAACTTTTACCATGTTATACTATATAAAATACACTATTAGCCTTGTTATACTATATAAAATACGATTATTTCAAGATGGCGACGTCATCCAAGATGGCTGCTCCCGCCAAATTTCCTAACCTCACTTTTCCCAAATTTCCCTCCAAAGTCCCACGTTAGACTATATAAAATACACTCTGTTATACTGTAACAAATGCAACATTTCATACTCTATGTGGCTTCCTTCGTACACTCTTAGCCTACGATCATGCGCGTGGAATTACTACATGAAACAGCTGTGCATTTACACAGAGTGCAATCGCTACCAGTGCTCCCACAGATATGCCAAAGCCAACAACAAGTTTGTGGAGGGCTATGATAATAACAGTCCAACCACTTACCTTACATACTTAGACGCAAACAATTTATACGGATGGGCCATGAGCCAGTATATGCCCTACGGGGACTTCAAGTGGGTTGAGGACACCAAGATAGACGTAACCAAGATTCCAGACGACTCGCCAATTGGATACATCCTGGAGGTGGACCTGGATTACCCCAAGAACTGCATGACGCACACTCCGACATCCCACTGGCACCAGAAAGAAAGACACCCCCGGGATCATCACACATCAAACTTCTTACCACCCTCTTACACAAGGAAAAATACGTCACCCACTACAGGAATCTCAAATTGTACCTCTCCCTCGGAATGAAATTACAGAAGATTCACAGAGCTATAAGTTTCGCCCAAAAAGACTGGTTAAAGAAATACATCGACCTCAACACCCGTATGCGCACACAGGCCAAAAATGAGTTTGAAAAGGACTTTTTCAAGCTCATGAACAACTCGGTGTTCGGCAAGACGATGGAAAACATCCGCAATAGGGTGGACATAAGGCTTGCTACTCAAGAGAAGCAGGTAGAGAAATGGATGGCAAAGCCCAACTTTAAACACCGGACCATCTTTGTCGAACATTTGGCCGCCGTTCACATGAGTAAAACACGCTTACTCTACAACAAGGCGATATACGTGGGCATGAGTATACTCGATATCTCGAAAACCCTGATGTACGACTTTCATTACAACGTAATCAAAAACAAATACAATGAGAATGCCAAACTGCTGTACATGGACACAGACTCCTTAACTTACTTAATCAAAACCGAGGATCTCTACGAAGATATAAAAAATATGATTGACCATTTTGACACCAGTGATTACCCAGAGCCGAATAGATATACCATGCCCCGTATAAACAAAAAGGTGTTGGGGAAGATGAAAGACGAGCTGTGCGGAAGAATAATGTTTGAACATGTTGCTCTCCGAGCCAAAATGTATGCAAGCCGTTCGGAAAAGAAAAATGTCAAGGATGATGGAGTGATCAAAAAGTCAAAAGGAGTAAAAAGGTCAGTAGTAAAGGAAACACTAAAGTTCGAGGACTACATGGATTGTTTGAGAGATCGCAAAGAGAAATACTCGACGATGAACATGATAAGGAGCTATAAGCATGATCTTTATAGCGTCGAACTAAACAAAATATCACTATCAGCTGCCGACGACAAGAGATACATCATGGAGGATGGTATCGGAACACTACCTTGGGGTCACTACTCCATCCCCAAAGATGTTATGATTGACTTCACTATAAACGAAGGTCTAACAGCAGATTAAACAGAGGAATAAGACGGGAGCACAGGAGTGCAGGAGGTAGCAAATAGAAGAAGAAGGTCGGCTACCACTTTCCGCAGCGGGGAGGGGCTGTGGAATCCCGTAAGAGCAATGACTGCCAACACCCAATTGACCTTCAAAAACCGGCAACGCCCAATCAACCTTCAAGAACCGGCAACGCCCAATCAACCTTCCAGGTTGAATACCAGGTATAAATACACCTCACTCACAACGATCGTCAGTGTCCCAGAGGCTATCAACATGTACGGAGAATCCGACGCTACTTCTGAACAAGCACCCATCCTGGACGGTGACTGCAACCCAGTCGTCAATCTGAAATGGAGGGATCTCTACATGGACTTTATGTGGCGAGAAGATAACATCACAAATAGATGGCATGCTCAACCACGTGACGAATACGAATGGAAATGGCACGAAGAGGACATGAAGTTTATGAGTGAAGTAAATCCAATAATTGAGGAGCATTGGAAGTCGATAAGTTCGGAACAGGATTATCTCCAGGCATACCTCGACACTGTGGATTGGATGGACTTGAAAATTTTTGTACGTGGAATCCATTACAACAGGAACTGTCGTAAGAGAAAACTTGCAGATGTAGAAATGGAAAAGCATACAGCGCAAGAAAAGAGACTACGGGAAAAATTTCATACCTACGTTTCCTTTACCTTTTACGAAAAAACATAGAGAAACAACTCACTTAAGGGAGCACAAGAGTGCAGGAGGTAGCAAATAGAAGAAGGTCGGCTACCACTTTCCGCAGCGGGGAGGGGCTGTGGAATCCCTTAAAAACCAATAAATATTTTGGTTTACAACAATTTATATTAGTTATGAATCCAATACAAAATATGAATGTGAGAGAAATCATCGCCAAAGGTTCACCTGCGTTGCTAGAGGATGATGTAATACTCGATTATACATACACGATCTCAGCAACGTGTACTCATTTCCAGTTGAGACACGAAGGAGTAAACATCACAAGATGAGTCAAGTGTTTATCGTGTTAAATAATCCCGATCCTACTGAGGGGTTCAGTAGTGATGATGCGACTCTCCTAAGGTTCTACAAGAACGGGGAAAATGTCGATACTGTTTCAGTGTACAGGTACTCCAGAACGATTGATGTATCCGAATACGATAGAGTGGATATTCTAGCTTATGGTTTTTTACCGAATGTTAAACAGAGTGTAAATGAGGATGAATATAGTATAAAAGTTTCTCAGTCGTGTGTTTGTTTTAAACACTCTCTGGATTTGACTAACATCAACACATTGAAGCTATATAGCGACTTGTATGCTATAAAGCGCTGGAAAGAATTAATCACTTTGATATAGATTCGCCTATTGTGGAAGAAACATCAGATTCTGAATCGAGTGAGGGGGAGAAGGATATGGAGGAATAAAAATCTTAACAAGGAGTGAGGTAATGGTGGAGTAAGAAGACGGATGGGAGCACAGGAGTGCAGGAGGTAGCAAATAGAAGAAGAAGGTCGGCTACCACTTTCCGCAGCGGGGAGGGGCTGTGGAATCCCTTAAAAACCAATAAATATTGTGGTTTACAACAATTTCAATTAGTTATGAATTGGACACAATCCAATACAAATTATGAACGTGAGAGAAATCATCGCCAAAGAGCTACACGCTCCAGCCAGAAGAACATTTCCCACCAGACCTGTGGAAGTCAAAGGAATAGACGATCTGTATCAGGCTGATTTGGTGGAGATGATACCATACTCAAAGTTTAACAAGGGCTACAAGTACATTCTCACAGTAATCAACTGCTTTACCAAATACGCTTACGCAATACCAGTCAAGGACAAGTCTGGACAGGAAATCGTCAAGGCCATACAACCTGTTTTGGAGGAGAATCGGATGACGCACCTGCAAACCGACATGGGAAAAGAGTTTTACAACGCTGGATTCGCCAAGCTAATGAAGAAACACAACATTAATCATTACTCTGTGTACAGCGAGAAGAAGGGAGCCATAGTGGAGAGATTCAATCGTAGTCTCAAGTCTCTAATGTGGAGAAAATTCACAGAACTGGGCAACTACCAATGGATTAAAATCCTACCCGACCTGTTGGAAGAGTACAACACGAGAAAACATAGAACAATTGGCATGGCACCTTTTGAGGTGAACAAAAAGAACGAAGATTTGGTCAGACGAAACATTAACAAGAATAGACAAAAATATAGGAAGAAGGAAAAGATCGAGTTCAAAGTGGGTGACAAAGTAAGGATAAGCAAGTATAAAAAGGTGTTTGATAAGGGATACCTACCCAACTGGACAAACTAGATTTTTACTGTGGAAGCGGTGCGTCCAACTGTACCGACTACGTATCACCTAAAGGATTACCGCAACAACATGCTTAAAGGAAGTTTTTACGGAAAAGAACTGCTCAAGACCAGACACGGAGACGTATACCTGGTGGAAAAGGTGTTGAGGAGAAAGGGTAACAAAGTGCTGGTTAAGTGGCTTGGCTTTGATGGTACTCACAATTCGTGGATAAATAAAAGTGAACTTGTGTGAATTACTCAGTTTGAGCTTAGACATTACGATGAAAACACCCAAATTGCCTATCGTAAACTATGACACATACTGTGGAGGAGATATGAAGGAAAGGAGCAAACACAGTGATCTGCTGCCAAACCATATTCGATGTATCATGTGCGGACCTTCAAATTCCGGCAAGACTAATGTAATGTTAAACTTGTTGTTTAATCCAAATGGGCTAAAGTTTGAAAATGTCTACGTGTTTTCAAAATCACTTCATCAGCCAAAGTATAAGTTGCTAGAGAAGGTACTACTGACTATACCCGGTATAGAATATTTCCCTTTCACAGACAACGGTGAGGTGATTCATCCAAACGAGGTGATGGAACACTCTGTCATGGTGTTTGATGATGTCGCATGTGAAAAGCAAGACAACATCAGAAACTACTTTACAACGGGACGACACCAGAATGTTGATACTTTTTACCTGTGTCAAACATACAGTAGAATACCCAAACAGCTGATTAGAGACAATGCAAACTTTATTATTGTGTTTAAGCAAGATGACAGAAATCTAAGACACATATACGATGATCATATAAATACGGACATGTCTTATGGGAGATTCAAAGAGTTGTGTGCCACTGCATGGAACAGTGGTAAGAACAAATTCGTTGTAGTGGACAAAGAACGTAACATCAACGATGGTAGATACCGCGTCGGACTCGACGAGTTTGTCAAAGTTTTACAACATGATGCTGAAGGTTAGTTTTAGCCAACCTCTTGTGACTAGAGAGTACCACCTACCGATGAATGAGGATCGCAAATCATTGACGTTAGACTGTCTCCGTCAACTGTTTTAGCGGGTCAATCAATGGTTTGAACTGTACTTCCAACGAACGTTGTGTTTGAATCGAACTGCTTTTAATATCGCGCAACTTTTGCCTTATACTATCCTGCAGCATCTTTATTTCTCGTATAAGATGTTCATCCTTGAACGTCATCTTGTCGAATAACTAATTCAAGATATCACATCCTTATTTATTGAGTTTTCACAGTCTCTCCCCGCTGTGGATAGTTGTAACCGACCTTCTTCTTGCTCCCTCATGCACTCTTGTGCTCCCATCCATATTCTTACGGAATCCCCTCAGGTTGTTTTTCTGTTTTCCTGTTTTCCTGTTTTTCTGTTTTTATGTTTTCCTGTTTTCCTGTTTTCCTGTTTTTCTGTTTTCCTGTTTTTCTGTTTTTCCGTTTTCCTGTTTTTCTGTTTTTCTGTTTTTCTGTTTTCCTGTTTTCCTGTTTTCATGTTTTCCTGTTTTTCTGTTTTCCTATTTTCCTGTTTTTCCGTTTTCATGTTTTCCCGTTTTCCTGTTTTTCTGTTTCTTCTGTTCTTAAGTCTCTCTGTTTCGCAATATGCAGCAAAAGAAGTGGACCCAAAACTGTTGCTTCCAACGTATCTATTCGCCTTTTAAAACGTAGCCTGTCTAACGTCAATGATTTGCGATCCTCATTCATCGGTAGGTGGTACTCTCTAGTCACAAGAGGTTGGCTAAAACTAACCTTCAGCATCATGTTGTAAAACTTTGACAAACTCGTCGAGTCCGACGCGGTATCTACCATCGTTGATGTTACGTTCTTTGTCCACTACAACGAATTTGTTCTTACCACTGTTCCATGCAGTGGCACACAACTCTTTGAATCTCCCATAAGACATGTCCGTATTTATATGATCATCGTATATGTGTCTTAGATTTCTGTCATCTTGCTTAAACACAATAATAAAGTTTGCATTGTCTCTAATCAGCTGTTTGGGTATTCTACTGTATGTTTGACACAGGTAAAAAGTATCAACATTCTGGTGTCGTCCCATTGTAAAGTAGTTTCTGATGTTGTCTTGCTTTTCACATGCGACATCATCAAACACCATGACAGAGTGTTCCATCACCTCGTTTGGATGAATCACCTCACCGTTGTCTGTGAAAGGGAAATATTCTATACCGGGTATAGTCAGTAGTACCTTCTCTAGCAACTTATACTTTGGCTGATGAAGTGATTTTGAAAACACGTAGACATTTTCAAACTTTAGCCCATTTGGATTAAACAACAAGTTTAACATTACATTAGTCTTGCCGGAATTTGAAGGTCCGCACATGATACATCGAATATGGTTTGGCAGCAGATCACTGTGTTTGCTCCTTTCCTTCATATCTCCTCCACAGTATGTGTCATAGTTTACGATAGGCAATTTGGGTGTTTTCATCGTAATGTCTAAGCTCAAACTGAGTAATTCACACAAGTTCACTTTTATTTATCCACGAATTGTGAGTACCATCAAAGCCAAGCCACTTAACCAGCACTTTGTTACCCTTTCTCCTCAACACCTTTTCCACCAGGTATACGTCTCCGTGTCTGGTCTTGAGCAGTTCTTTTCCGTAAAAACTTCCTTTAAGCATGTTGTTGCGGTAATCCTTTAGGTGATACGTAGTCGGTACAGTTGGACGCACCGCTTCCACAGTAAAAATCTAGTTTGTCCAGTTGGGTAGGTATCCCTTATCAAACACCTTTTTATACTTGCTTATCCTTACTTTGTCACCCACTTTGAACTCGATCTTTTCCTTCTTCCTATATTTTTGTCTATTCTTGTTAATGTTTCGTCTGACCAAATCTTCGTTCTTTTTGTTCACCTCAAAAGGTGCCATGCCAATTGTTCTATGTTTTCTCGTGTTGTACTCTTCCAACAGGTCGGGTAGGATTTTAATCCATTGGTAGTTGCCCAGTTCTGTGAATTTTCTCCACATTAGAGACTTGAGACTACGATTGAATCTCTCCACTATGGCTCCCTTCTTCTCGCTGTACACAGAGTAATGATTAATGTTGTGTTTCTTCATTAGCTTGGCGAATCCAGCGTTGTAAAACTCTTTTCCCATGTCGGTTTGCAGGTGCGTCATCCGATTCTCCTCCAAAACAGGTTGTATGGCCTTGACGATTTCCTGTCCAGACTTGTCCTTGACTGGTATTGCGTAAGCGTATTTGGTAAAGCAGTTGATTACTGTGAGAATGTACTTGTAGCCCTTGTTAAACTTTGAGTATGGTATCATCTCCACCAAATCAGCCTGATACAGATCGTCTATTCCTTTGACTTCCACAGGTCTGGTGGGAAATGTTCTTCTGGCTGGAGCGTGTAGCTCTTTGGCGATGATTTCTCTCACGTTCATAATTTGTATTGGATTGTGTCCAATTCATAACTAATTGAAATTGTTGTAAACCACAATATTTATTGGTTTTTAAGGGATTCCACAGCCCCTCCCCGCTGCGGAAAGTGGTAGCCGACCTTCTTCTTCTATTTGCTACCTCCTGCACTCCTGTGCTCCCATCCGTCTTCTTACTCCACCATTACCTCACTCCTTGTTAAGATTTTTATTCCTCCATATCCTTCTCCCCCTCACTCGATTCAGAATCTGATGTTTCTTCCACAATAGGCGAATCTATATCAAAGTGATTAATTCTTTCCAGCGCTTTATTAGCATACAAGTCGCTATATAGCTTCAATGTGTTGATGTTAGTCAAATCCAGAGAGTGTTTAAAACAAACACACGACTGAGAAACTTTTATACTATATTCATCCTCATTTACACTCTGTTTAACATTCGGTAAAAAACCATAAGCTAGAATATCCACTCTATCGTATTCGGATACATCAATCGTTCTGGAGTACCTGTACACTGAAACAGTATCGACATTTTCCCCGTTCTTGTAGAACCTTAGGAGAGTCGCATCATCACTACTGAACCCCTCAGTAGGATCGGGATTATTTAACACGATAAACACTTGACTCATCTTGTGATGTTTACTCCTTCGTGTCTCAACTGGAAATGAGTACACGTTGCTGAGATCGTGTATGTATAATCGAGTATTACATCATCCTCTAGCAACGCAGGTGAACCTTTGGCGATGATTTCTCTCACATTCATATTTTGTATTGGATTCATAACTAATATAAATTGTTGTAAACCAAAATATTTATTGGTTTTTAAGGGATTCCACAGCCCCTCCCCGCTGCGGAAAGTGGTAGCCGACCTTCTTCTATTTGCTACCTCCTGCACTCTTGTGCTCCCTTAAGTGAGTTGTTTCTCTATGTTTTTTCGTAAAAGGTAAAGGAAACGTAGGTATGAAATTTTTCCCGTAGTCTCTTTTCTTGCGCTGTATGCTTTTCCATTTCTACATCTGCAAGTTTTCTCTTACGACAGTTCCTGTTGTAATGGATTCCACGTACAAAAATTTTCAAGTCCATCCAATCCACAGTGTCGAGGTATGCCTGGAGATAATCCTGTTCCGAACTTATCGACTTCCAATGCTCCTCAATTATTGGATTTACTTCACTCATAAACTTCATGTCCTCTTCGTGCCATTTCCATTCGTATTCGTCACGTGGTTGAGCATGCCATCTATTTGTGATGTTATCTTCTCGCCACATAAAGTCCATGTAGAGATCCCTCCATTTCAGATTGACGACTGGGTTGCAGTCACCGTCCAGGATGGGTGCTTGTTCAGAAGTAGCGTCGGATTCTCCGTACATGTTGATAGCCTCTGGGACACTGACGATCGTTGTGAGTGAGGTGTATTTATACCTGGTATTCAACCTGGAAGGTTGATTGGGCGTTGCCGGTTCTTGAAGGTTGATTGGGCGTTGCCGGTTTTTGAAGGTCAATTGGGTGTTGGCAGTCATTGCTCTTACGGGATTCCACAGCCCCTCCCCGCTGCGGAAAGTGGTAGCCGACCTTCTTCTTCTATTTGCTACCTCCTGCACTCCTGTGCTCCCGTCTTATTCCTCTGTTTAATCTGCTGTTAGACCTTCGTTTATAGTGAAGTCAATCATAACATCTTTGGGGATGGAGTAGTGACCCCAAGGTAGTGTTCCGATACCATCCTCCATGATGTATCTCTTGTCGTCGGCAGCTGATAGTGATATTTTGTTTAGTTCGACGCTATAAAGATCATGCTTATAGCTCCTTATCATGTTCATCGTCGAGTATTTCTCTTTGCGATCTCTCAAACAATCCATGTAGTCCTCGAACTTTAGTGTTTCCTTTACTACTGACCTTTTTACTCCTTTTGACTTTTTGATCACTCCATCATCCTTGACATTTTTCTTTTCCGAACGGCTTGCATACATTTTGGCTCGGAGAGCAACATGTTCAAACATTATTCTTCCGCACAGCTCGTCTTTCATCTTCCCCAACACCTTTTTGTTTATACGGGGCATGGTATATCTATTCGGCTCTGGGTAATCACTGGTGTCAAAATGGTCAATCATATTTTTTATATCTTCGTAGAGATCCTCGGTTTTGATTAAGTAAGTTAAGGAGTCTGTGTCCATGTACAGCAGTTTGGCATTCTCATTGTATTTGTTTTTGATTACGTTGTAATGAAAGTCGTACATCAGGGTTTTCGAGATATCGAGTATACTCATGCCCACGTATATCGCCTTGTTGTAGAGTAAGCGTGTTTTACTCATGTGAACGGCGGCCAAATGTTCGACAAAGATGGTCCGGTGTTTAAAGTTGGGCTTTGCCATCCATTTCTCTACCTGCTTCTCTTGAGTAGCAAGCCTTATGTCCACCCTATTGCGGATGTTTTCCATCGTCTTGCCGAACACCGAGTTGTTCATGAGCTTGAAAAAGTCCTTTTCAAACTCATTTTTGGCCTGTGTGCGCATACGGGTGTTGAGGTCGATGTATTTCTTTAACCAGTCTTTTTGGGCGAAACTTATAGCTCTGTGAATCTTCTGTAATTTCATTCCGAGGGAGAGGTACAATTTGAGATTCCTGTAGTGGGTGACGTATTTTTCCTTGTGTAAGAGGGTGGTAAGAAGTTTGATGTGTGATGATCCCGGGGGTGTCTTTCTTTCTGGTGCCAGTGGGATGTCGGAGTGTGCGTCATGCAGTTCTTGGGGGTAATCCAGGTCCACCTCCAGGATGTATCCAATTGGCGAGTCGTCTGGAATCTTGGTTACGTCTATCTTGGTGTCCTCAACCCACTTGAAGTCCCCGTAGGGCATATACTGGCTCATGGCCCATCCGTATAAATTGTTTGCGTCTAAGTATGTAAGGTAAGTGGTTGGACTGTTATTATCATAGCCCTCCACAAACTTGTTGTTGGCTTTGGCATATCTGTGGGAGCACTGGTAGCGATTGCACTCTGTGTAAATGCACAGCTGTTTCATGTAGTAATTCCACGCGCATGATCGTAGGCTAAGAGTGTACGAAGGAAGCCACATAGAGTATGAAATGTTGCATTTGTTACAGTATAACAGAGTGTATTTTATATAGTCTAACGTGGGACTTTGGAGGGAAATTTGGGAAAAGTGAGGTTAGGAAATTTGGCGGGAGCAGCCATCTTGGATGACGTCGCCATCTTGAAATAATCGTATTTTATATAGTATAACAAGGCTAATAGTGTATTTTATATAGTATAACATGGTAAAAGTTAGGTTAAGAGTGTATTTTATATAGTATAACGTGGGAATTTGAGGGAAATTTTGGGAATTTAAGGGAGATTTTGGAGGGAAATTCCCAACAGGTTGGCAGGACTGGAGCAGCCATCTTGGATCCGGTCACGTGATCTTCCCCCACCACCGACCTGCTCATGGGGCGAAAACTCCTCATGGGGCGTCTTAGGATCGGTGTATTCATACTACTTTTAATAACAAGGTATTTAAATTAAAATTTATTTTAAGCTATAAAAGAGACATGACGAAGTAAGAATATTTTTATAATTCTTACTTTTATTATAAAAATATCATACACATACTAAAGCCTATTGAATGATAAGGTATTAAAATTTCGTTTCTAATAAAAAAAAGAAGCTACTTTAATGTCACGTAAATATTTAAAGTGTAACACTAACTATTTACAGAATATTTAATTGTGTATATTAATGAAAACATTAATACAAATTTATAAAGAACAAAGTAATTAAAATAATTAACTATTATAATACATTGTAAAAATATAAAAGTTTGATATACTGTAATTAAATGTTAAATACTAATGTATATGTTTTGTTTTATGGCTAATACGACAAGTAGTTTCATGTTTTTACAGGCTCTTCTTGCTTCCCCCTCCCAATATTCTGTTTACAACAGTGCATCAATTTCAGCAAACGAGAGCGAGAGCAGAATCATATTACCCTTCCTATTATTTGTTCCGTTCACAGTGTTCAATCACTACATTGACAGCTGGTGGCTGCAGCTCTGTCGACTGCGTTACAAAATTAATAGGGTAAAACCAGTAATCGAGAGCGGAATCATATTATCCTTCCTATTATTTGTTCTGTTCACAGCGTTCAGTCACTACATTGACAGCTGGTGGCTGCAGCTCTGTCGACTACGTTACAAAATTAATAGTGTAAAACCAGTAATCCTGTTACTTGGTAATAGGGTGCGAAGAAGTAATCATATTATTTTTCCTATTACGTTAAATAACGCCCATCTCTTCGAGTGTCGCTCATCATTAGGCTAATATTGTAAATTGTAATAGTGTTGGCAATGGATGGGCTAAATGATATAAACTTCCAGTATCTGATAATGATACTCTCGAGTACTGATTACTTGTACTTCAAGTCTTGTAGGCCTTTGAGTACGGTTAGTTTTGATTTTGTACTAAGTAATCAACTATAAAGTACTAAATAATGTGTTTTGATTACCAAGCGGAATTTACTTCCTCTAAACAGAAAAAATGCTACCATACTCTAAAAAAAATCATGTTTTTCTAATAAAGAGAATTGAAGGTTAAGGATTCGAATAAACTACTTCCAATCAACTTATATAATGGAAAACAACTTACGTTAATTGTAAAAATTCTGTCCTTTAAATTATTATTTAGAATATGAACTATTTCTAAAATGATTAGCTTGTATTAAATATACTATGAGTCCCTTTAGATTTTTAAATTTACTTTATCTTTAAAAAATTACAAACAATAACAAGGTATGTCGTTTATAATATATTGAAAATGACATACCTTTAAATAAATATGATACAAAATAGTTGTTGTGTACATTTACCAGGCAAATGTGAATGATTCCCACAGTTGAATATAAGAACCTAGTCAGACGACTTATCGCTTGGTGTTTAAATATACAATATACATAAAATACAAAATATGTACTCAGTAATCATTTTGAACAGAAAGGAACCGGGAACTGGAAATTGAGTATTCAGTATCTGGACGGTTCGAGTGAATACCAGTATTATAGTATCGAAAATAATCATAGATTACTTTAGTATCAGATACTTGACGTTCGACTAGAAATTTTTTTGCAAGAAATTTAATCATTTATTTACTTGTAAATTAAAGGCAAAAAAGTTTTCAAGTAGAACACTTAAAAGACTGTTCTTGCTTTCATTTTGGCAAATTAATCGATAATGTAATCGGTGTCCGTTTGGTTTAGTAAACTGTTCTCAGTGGCCATTGTTGCCAACTACTCAAACGTTCTTGAAAAATGGTTGATCTTAGATAAGTTCTTTTAAGTTTCAAGTTAGAAAAGGTTAAATACCTACTGCCGGTGAAAAAATTATGTGTACCCGAGTTTGAAGGTGAGAAGCCTAGTAAAAATCCAGTTACATCAGAAACATCCAGCGTATAAAAGTAATGTATCGTAACTATACACATCATAAGGATTACAACTTGCCCAAGTAATTAATTTTACGACCACTAGAAGCCAAGAAAACGTTCTTCCAGAAAATAGATAGCAACTTTTTTTGTAAAGTTAAAATTCTGAAATTTACTAAACATATGAAACGCTTTCCTGTTTACCACGTTTTGAAATATAAATTCGATACATTAACGGGGTTTTTGGGGATTAAAAGTGTAAAGTTAATGCACAGTGAAAACTAGTAAAAATTCAGGTACTATTTTTGTTCCAACTAAAATAAAAGAGTAGAACTTACAATAACAATTACAAATACATATGTCATAACGTACAATCAAACGAGGAAAAAAATGGTGTGATTGGATATTTTCATAGGCCTTATAGTTTTTTACTAAACAGCCTTCAAACTCGGGTGCACACAATTCCTGCGCAGACAGTAACAGTCATCAAAGATTTTTTTAAGAATCTGTTTTAAATTTATTTATTGAAGTGACATTCATGCTGTCACTATCAAAATCTTGTCAACATCAAAATTGTTGGTCACACATTCATAAAACATACAAATAACATTTTAAAATACTCTGGTCATTTTTATGTTTCAAGAGGCTTTTATTTACAGAAAATTAAAAATAGAATAATAATGATCTGTCTCCAAACATATCCTGTGATTTACTTATACCTAGTAATACTAATACATAGTTAAAAATATGATACTATTTTATTGTAGAGAAAGGCATTAATTGCTAATTAATTTTTTAATAATAATTTTTTAATTTTTTTCTAATTAATTAATAATGATTAATCCCAGCAAATCATTAGGCAAATTGCTAGATAATTGCTCTCACAATTAATTTATTGCATATTTGTTATTAAACAGTTCATATCTACCAGTATATATTATAATAACTTTTAGCATCATCCTGCTTATAAAATATATTTTCCTTACACAATAAAATTGAATGTAATGTTGCCCATTAAGTACAGCAAGGTGATTGACTGATATTCTTCTTGCGTGGGGTTTTATATATTTTAATATACATATTGAATTCGTGATTAAATTATATTTGCTACAAATTCGTTTAAGCCAAATTGGAAATTAATAAACGGTAGCAGACGACGTATTGTCAAGCATTATTTTACAATACGAACATCTCTAGCGGTGATTGAGGGAACTAAAGTCATACGCCTTTTCAGGCAGTAGTATTTGTGGGGGGAGCAGATCTCTCTGTAAGGTTTCGGGTCAATATGGGAATAACAGTAAATCGAGGACTGGGATTAACTTTTAGCAATATTTTAGGTGGTGGTAAGGTTAACATTCGTCAGCACGCTCACGGGGTTCCACTTTATTACATACCTGGACTCCTACAATTTGAATTTGGCGGAGTGAATCAACACTCGACATCAACCGAGTGAAACTAATACATAGTACAAATATATTTTCGTTACTAAATATACCCGTTTAGTAACGAGTTACTGTTATCCCCTGGTTTAACACTGGGCGTTTAAGCACCCCCTTTTTCCTACGCGGTCGCGTACTTTGCTTACCCCTTAAACCGACCCTGGTTCAGGGTTTTCTAGACTATAAAACCTTGTTATGTATGAGGGCGACAACAGGATGGTTTAACCATAGAGAGAAGGGTAAGAAAGTGTAAAGAACTTCCCACTAGCAAAGCAAGGGCTATTGGCTAGTCAAAATATAAAACCTGCATGTAAAGAAGACATTGTCAGAGAACCCGCATCTCTTCCCTTGTCTATCGTGTCACCCCCACGGTCTCTATATCACCAGAAACCAGAACCTGCCACTGCCCACATGTGGTACACTATTCGATGACACAAAACCTTATCATGCAGTTTGTTGTGATATCGTGTTTTGTGGCATGTTTAATTTCTTTGTATAAAATGTTTGTATTGTATAGTTTCCCACCATGAGGGTAACATGGACGTTTGGGTGTTTCAAAACTCTCACTACAAACTTTAGGATGTTGTTCCATCGACCAAAATGAGCCAAACCTAAATGTAAGTAGTAGTGTATCATTTTTTTACTGTCTGTCTGTACGTGTTTTTTTTATTTATTTATTTTTTTTTATTATATTTTTCAAATTACTCAACCAAACTCAAATAAGCTTACGCAAACCCTTTATTTCAATTACATATATAAATGAAAAAATATGGTCAAATTTGCCTAACCAATATCGAAATGGTGGCTATTTAAAATGTTTAAATCAGAATTACTAAAAAAAATCATGAATTTTATAGAAATGTAAGCTAACTTTTATAAAAAAAGTTTACATAAACTTTATTGTTGTACTCGTCAACCGATTTGAGAATATCATAAATTTCTTTATTGTTATCAGCTGTTCCGTGTATGTTGCACATTGCACTGGCATATTGCATTGTACATACTATCACATAAATTATCTTTTCTTTGTTGTTTTTCTTACATTATTACATTCTTACATATGAGGCGCCGACACAACTTTGTGCGTATTTTAAGGCGAATATGAATGATGATATTAGTGTAGGATGAGTGTGAATGAGTGTAGTCTGGTTACTAACTGAGTTCAACTGTTCCTCAGAAAGGGAAATTTATTCATAGCCCAACAGCCAGGGCAACTAAGGGACCTACTGATTTACGTGGAATACGAACCACGTAGTGCTGGTCTGATTTTCAGCTAATTGACAAGCCTGATACTCAGTTATCTCCCCACACAACATTCGTACAATGATTATCACCCAACATGGACACCCCAGACTTCTCAAGTAGTGTCCACGCAGATAGCAACCATTGAGCGGACGCCATGTATCGAGGAGGACCAAGCACCTATCGTCTGCAATCTCCCAAACACTTTGTCCCCAAGAAGCTGGGTTACAGCACTGCGCCACCAGTTTTCATCCGATTTTTAAAATTCTTACATCATCAGATTTGTAATTAAAATTTCTTGAATCATTGTTTTGTGTAATTTAATATAATTATTGGTTAGGGATGATTTAAAATAGGCGCCATTTTGAAACCTTTGGTACAGGAAAACCAATAATTTTACTCAAAATGGGTGTTAATGTTATGAAGAACCATGCAAAATTGCAGCTTAATACACTTTTTGGTTATTTGGGATATAAATTTAAAAGTGAAAATAAACAAAATGGTGGCTAGAAGATAACCAAGGTGTTTTGGACACTTTAAATATGATATTTGTGATTCCAAATTAACCAGTAACAACAGCGAAGAGAGCTTATCAGAGAGTTCAGAGACACCCTGTAAAAGCATGTAACACGTCAACTACTAGTATTTATTTAAAACTAACCTAAGCTAGCCAAACCTAACCTAACAACCTATGGTGGAAGTGCTTACAACCTAACCTAAATTCCGAAAAGCACCGATCGATTACTAAAGCGAAGAAGCTTACTATATTCTTGAAACTAAAACGACGTTGTCAATATCAAAGGTAAATTTTTGTAAGTTTAGTTTACAGGTAGTTATAGACTTGGTAAAGAACCTTTATCATATGCGGGAACTTTCCGAAAATGGCCGAAATGTTCACATTTTTTAATGTAAAAACATCATTGAAATACCTAACTTATGACAAAAACCGAGTTAAAGGTTTCCTTGACAGTTTTTCAGATTTCCATTGACAATTCACATGTGTTGAGATACGATTTTTATTTCGGGCCGAATTTTTTAAATAGAAACCCACTTTTTCGGCTTTTTTTCAAGAAGCAATAAGCCCCCCTTAAGTGTCTAAAATAAAAAAAAATATATAACATATGCTCTTAATTTGAACGTTCTTAATAATCACAATGAGTGCAAATTTGACAATACCAATTCCGATTTTATATAGTTTTATTTATAAAGATTAATTAATATTCATGAAACACGAGTATATCTTATAATTTCCAATTCAAGTTCCTAAGAAAATTAGATTACAATACAGTATTTTGTCACTTTTTTAATCGGCTACATATATTTATTTATTTAATGTTTCACTAAAAAACTATTATTCCTGTTATTATAATATATATATATAAAACATTTGTTCTACTCTACCATATCTAAATACTATTAAAGGTTTAAAAACTTTGAAATAAAATAGTTCGCAAAATTAGATATCTGTACAGATAGCACTTATTGATTTCATTCAACGAGACAGGGACTGGAGATAAAAGATTGGCCAATCTAAAATAGCGATAGTGATATTTTAAATCGAATCGTCATTGATAGTGGGTCTGAGGCGTGCACCCACCCTTAGCGTCACTGTCGCCGCCAGTGTGCACGTGACCGCGGAGACGACAGCACCTCCCCATGGAGGCGCGGAGTGTCGTAGTGTTGGTGACTTGTGTGATAGTAGGGGTGGTAACTGAGGATGGCGACCGAGGAGCAGCGGTCAGGAACGTGTTCCGCGAGATGTTACACATCCAGCCACCCATGACCTCCGACATCCCCAAGCCCCCTGCACCCCCCAGGCACATGCTGGAGCTCTACCACAGATACTTGCGTAAGGGTGCGCCTTACGGCGCTGCTACAACAGTCCGGAATATACTGCCCCTGTACATAACAGGTAACGTAGACCGTCGTATGAAATATTGTACAAAATATTTCTGAAATACAGTAACTTTAACATTTGATGTTGATGAAGTAATTGATAGGGGCAGGTATTTGTCAGGGCAGGTATTTGATAGGGCAGGTATTTGATAGGGTAGGTATTTGTGATAATTTCATGAAGAAGCCCTATAAGACGTTATGATTTGCTACAAACTTTGTATTTTTCAAGACCCAATCTAAATTGCATCTAAATTAACCTAAATTAATACTAAAAACACTTTTAAATCAAAGCCTACATAGTAACCTGAACGTTCGAACATATCACAAATTGAAATACAGTACTTATAGTACAGTTTTCACTTGATGGAAGTGTCTTTATCTTAACCTGAAAACGTGCACATAAGTACAAAAATGAAAGTCAATTTAATTAAATTCGTGCGTGTTTTTATTTTAAGATGTACGCTATAGTTTTAAAGTGTTTTTACTATAATTTATACTACTGATATTATAGGTTAGTTTATATAGACTTTAGATTTAATATTTGAAAAATACTTGGGTTAAATCAAGTTGAAATATCGTGTAGGGTTTCTTTACAACATGTGGGAAATGTCCAGCGATCCTTTTCTATATTTCACAAATTAATAAAGAGACATGATGGCAATCGCTTTATTCTCCAAAAAACCGTAAATTTATCTTGTTCGCAAAACAAATAGGTGTGTTAAAAATCACTTTATCAGGGTTGTAATTCACTTATCTACTCACTTAGGCCTACCAGGTGTCCTGGACATTGGGCTGTTCATTAATAAATGTACCTCTCCGTAAATAAGTCGATCGTGGTTAGTATCCAGCCTACTTCATCGTGTACATATATATAATATACTTACATAACAGAATATTTGCCTATTATTCTGTACTTATATAATCCATTATGATTGCATTAAAATAAAATGAATGGTTCCAAACAACTGGCACAGACTTTCCCCCATATTGAACACTAAAATTCAAAACTTTGAAAATTACCAGTTTGATTCTCAAATATGTTTTTCCCATGTCAAGCTAGAGACTTGCGGTTTTTACTAAAATATTTTAAATTGTAATAACCATCTTTTCTGAAATTTTAATCCAAAAAAAAAATAAAAGACCCTTTTTAAAAAAATAAATTTTAAAAAATTTTTTTCCGAAATTTTTTTTTCCTTAAAAATAAAAAAAAAAAAAAAATTTTAAACCCCTTAAAAGTAAAAAAAAGCCATTTCCCAATGAAACTATAAAATGTGTCCGTTTGGTAATTTAATTTGTACCCCGTTTTTTGAAAAAAGACAGTTTATCTATATAGGGAAATAATAAAAACCTGTAAAACCCAATTTGCATTTTAGTTTTGTAAAATTTAAATTTCTTTAACTGGGTTAAAAAACCGGGGCCAAGAATTTAAAATTTTTAATTTAAAAACCCTTTTTTAATTTTTAAAAATTCCAAACCCGTTTTCTTTGAGGACTGCCCTTTTTAATATTAACAACCCTTTTTTCTTTAAAGGACTGTAAAAAATATCAACCGTTTGTCTTTGGAAAAAAATTTTTTTAGCCATTTTCTTAAAAGAAAAAACCTTGCAAGGATTGAAAATTTAAAATTTATCATTTCATTAATTTAGTTTTTCCCTTTCATTAATAAACTTTTATAGATTTTAAACAAAAAAAGTGCTAACTTCCGTAAGTAATTAAAAGAAAAATTTAAAAAAAAATATATGACTTTTAAAGGGGCCCCGTTTTTGGACCACCCTTAAAATAAAGTTTTTCCCAAAATCAAAAATGTCTCCCAAAAAAGATTTCAAACAAAAAAACAAAAAGCTAAAAAAATGGGGGCCCCATCCTTTTCATTCTCTTGAGGTAGAAGTGTGCGAGAGTGATTTTCGCTGTCGACCCGGGGCAAAACCCTCTAACATTTCCGCCAAAAGCGGAGAGCCCCTTTCCGGGCCCAAAAAGGTTTCCTTTTTTATCTCAAGACTGATAAGAAAACCAGCCCCCTTTCCCTAGCTGGTTTTTGTTCCTAAACCCCCCCAAGCAGCTATCCCCGCACTTTTTGATCTGTCAGCAATTTACAAATTGTTTGATTTTGCTTACTTTTCGATCATGTGATATATGAAAATAGTGTGTACAGTAAATTGCAAAACTGTTACCTCACCTGGGGGTGAGGTGGGGTAAATGTCAGAGATCAAAACTATCATTCGTTATTTTACTTTTCTTTGAACTGAGGGGTTCCTTACCAGTTTTTACTTTCTCCCATTTGCGTTAGCACAGAGAAAGTATTGTGATCGTAAAAAGCAATTTTTTTATAAGTTGGTCTAAATATCCATTTTAGGGTCTACTGAACCCTAAAAAGTGGGGTTTTCGAAAACAATTTTTGGTGTCTGTCCATGTGTGTGTCTGTGTGTATGTGCATTTCGCTGGAGAGCAAACGGATGGATACATTTTTATGAAATTTGGTATGTAGGTGTATTTAGCCAATATCTCCAGAAAATTTGTCCACTTGTTCAAATTCAAGTTTTTTTTTAATTTTTATGGGCAAAAAACATTCAAAGATAGAATTTTCTCCTAAACGAATCTAACGATTTTGATTAAATTTTCAGGAAAGACGTGAATTACAATTTAAAATATTTGAGTAAAAACTGCATGTTTCTAACTTGACTAGTTTTTTAGTTATAGAAAAAAAATATATTTGGGAATCAAACTGGTAATTTTCAAAGTTTTTATTTTGTAGTGTTTAATATGGGGGAAAGTTTGTGCCATTTCTTTGGAACCATTTATTTCACTAGGCTAATTGATGTTAGAATAATTATTACATAACATTGATAAATTAATACATTTAGTAAAATGCGTCCTACTTCACAATAAATTTTAGTAAAACTAGTTTATCACGAATGCATTTCAAATTATTTTCCAGTTAGGAAACATTTTGTTTTTCCTAACTTAATCGACAATTTTTTAGTCTACTTAAACGACTCCTAAGATTTTGTTGATATTATTTTTAATTGTTTTTTAATAAAATTAAAATTTTTAAAATTTATATGATTAAATAAAGATGGGAAAAAAAAATTTAATACATGCAATGAAAATTTTTGTTCTTTAAAAATAAATTTTGCATATTTTCTTTTAAAATTGCGGTCAAGGTTATTAAAAATTGAATAAAATTTTTTTTTACTGTACTGAGAAAAAATTCTACATTCAATAACCAGAATAGATAGAGTTCTCAGTGCATGATAGATAAATTAAATAATGAATAAAACAACTAATTTAAACGACTATCTGATTTTTCCTATCACTAAAATTACCCGTTTGATTCCAAAAATGTTTTTTGCCCATAACAAAAAAAAACAATAAATTTAGAGACATTTGGTTTTACTAAAATTTTTTCGAATTTTTTAATTTTAAAACATTTTCCCTGAAAAATTTAACCCAAAATCGAAGGGGCCGTTCTGAAAAAACCATTTTGTATGAAAATTTTGGGGCCCATAAAAACAAATTTTTTAAAAAAAGGGAAAAAAAAAAAAAGGGTTCTAGATAAAAGGGCAAAAACAACTAAAAAACCAAATTTCATAAAAATTGAACCACCCTTTTTAAGCCCTCAAAGCAAAATTGAAAATAATCCCACCAAAAGGGTTTCGGGGGGTAAAATTGTACATTAAAATTTTTTACCCTTTAAGTACGTGAAATAGGGGTTTAAGGGGTTAATACACGAACTGAAGGTGGGCGAGGTAAATTTAAGGGGGGGCGGGGGCCAAATAACCCAAATTTAACGTGGTTTGGGAAAAAACCAAAAATTTAACATGAAAAAAAAAGGGGGGTTTTTTTTTTTTGGCCCCTTTTTTTGGGTTAAAAAAATTAATTTTTTCCCCTTTTTTAACTTTAATAAAAGCCCAAATCCTTTTTAACCCAAATGGGGGTAAAAAACCCCACCCCAAATTTTCCAAAAAAATTTAAATTTTTTCGGCTGAAAATTTTTTTTAAAACCAAGTGCTTAACAAGAACAAAGGTTTTAAAAATTTTAAAAATTGTGAAAAAACCGTTAAACCCTTAAAACTATTATTTTATTTATGTTTTTTTAAGTTCCAGTTTTTTTATTTTTTTGGTCCCTACAAATTTTAAAAAACAAATTTTGGGTTCAAAAACTGGTTATTTTGTTTTTTAATTAAAATTTTTTTAAATTTTAATTTGAAAAACATTAAAATGGTTTTGCCAAAATGTTTTTTCTTTATTAATTTTGTAACCATAACGGAAAACCAAATAGAAGGTTTTATTTTTGGGGAAAAAATTTTTTTTCCAACATTATTTGGGTTTCAAGGGGACCCCCAAAAATAAAAAAACCCCAAAACCCCTTTGTAACAAAAAAAAAATTAAAAATTTGGGGGACCCGAATTCACCAATTTTTCCCCCTTTCTCTTTCCTAACCCCCAATTTAGGGAGAAAGGGGTTTAAAAAATCTAAAAAAGTTCCCCCTTTGCCATTTTTCATAACAAAAATTTTTAATTTAAAAATTTTCCTTTTTTTTAGGGGGTGAGGTTACAAGGTTTTCTTTTAAGGGCCCAAAAACCCCCCAAGGGACCAAAAAAAATTAAACCCCCCCCCGGAGGAAAAAAACAAAAAAAACGTTTAATTAAAATTTCCCCAAGTAAAAAAAAGGAAATAGCCAAAAAGTTAAAAAATCTTCCTAAAAGGGGAAAAAAATTTTTAAAAAGGGGAAAAAATTGGGCCCTTTGAATTTTCCGAACTTTTTTAAAAACCCAAAAAAAGGTTTTAAAAAAAACCCTTTTTGGGGGGGGGTCTAACCTTGAAATAATCAATTTTGGTTAAACCCAAACCAAAAAGGGGGCCGTTTTATATGGAAAAATTTTAAAGCGGAAAAAGGAAAGGTTTGGGGGAAAAAAGGGGAAAAAAGAGGAAAAAGTTTTTCATTTTGGGAAAGAAACGGTTTTAAAAATTTTAAAACAAAAAAAAATCCGAATGTTTTATTTATCTTTTTTTTTTTTTTTTTTTTTAAAATAAGACAACCCCGGGATTAAAATTGTATTTTATTTTTTAAAATTGGGAAATTTTGGGTTTTTCCCCACGAAAAAAAGCCAGTTTTTAAAAAAGGGCCCCAAAGGGGTTGGGGGTTTTGGCTAGCAAAATTTAACCCAAAAAAACCCAACAAGAAGAAAGGGAAATTTTTTTTGAAAAACCACACCTCTTTAATTTCAAAAAAAGTAAAATTTTTTTTAAAAAAAGGCCTTCCCCAGGGGGGGGGTCAAACCTTTCGCCCCCCCCCCTACCCGGCCTCCTTTTTGGGTCCCAAAAAACCCACCTAATGGGGGGTTCATGGACTCAAAAGGCTTTTCCCAAATTGCTTTTTTTTAAAAAACCGTTGGGTTTTTTTTCCCGGAAAACCTTTCAGGTCCAGGAAAGGAAAAAGAAATTTTTTTGCATTTCAAAATTTCCCCTTAAGGGGGATTTTCCTACCCCAAAGCCCCACCTTTTTTTTGGGTTACTTTCCTTTTCGGGAGGTGAAATCCCAAGGGAAAATTTAAAAACAAGGATTACTGTTTAAAAAACCCCCCTTTTTAAAACAGCCTTTCAACCCGAAAAAACACCCAAATTTTATTTTCGGAATAAAAAAAAAAACCCCCAAAATCCCAACAAAAAAACCAAAGGGGAGTTCCCAAAGGAATTATTTGGGGAAGGGGAATTACTAAATTGTCTAAAATACATAAACTTTTAACCTTTTAAACCCTAACCTAATTTAAACTTGGGAACCCTTTTAAAACCAAGGACAAAAAGGGCCCAACCCGGTTTTAAAACCAAATTTTGAAAGGGGGGAAAGGAATTTTTTTCCTCTTTTAAAATGTTAAAATTTTGGAAACTCAAACCCATTTAGGCCGGGGAAAAGACAAAACCAAAAAAAAAAGGGGTTTCCAAAAATAGGATTGAAAAAACAAAAAAAAAAAAAAAAAAAGGGAAAAATGGAAAAAAATGTTTTTATTAAAAAAAAAAGGGATTTTGTGGAAAACCCCAGTTTCAAACTTTTAATTTTTGCCAAAAATTAAATTCCCCTTAGTTTTTTTGTAAAAAAGGTTAAAAAAAGTTGTTTTTAATTTTTTTCGTTTTTTTTTTAAAAACCGTTAAAAAGGGAGAACCTTGGGGAAAAAAAAAAAACCAAAAGAAAATTAAAAAAAATTATTTGGAAAATTTGGGAAATTTGCCCAATTTTTTCCAAAAGTTAAAAATTTAAAGTTTCGAGAATTTTGGGAAAAAAAAAAATCTTTGTTTGGGCCAAAAGGAAAAAAAAAAAAAAGGAAAAAAATTTTTGAACTAGACTCAAAATTGTACAACCAAAAATTTCCCTTTTTGAATTTTTTTTTTTTGTTTTTTTTTTTTTTTTTTAATTGTTAGTTTTTAAAAAAACTTCCGGGAAGGCCCTTCTTAATTATTCTTCAGCTATTTTGGGGGAAAAATTGAACCTTCCCCCCTTTTTTTTAAAGGCCTTTTCCCATATCGTTACCAAAAAAACAAAAAAACCCTTTGTTAGGGATTTTTTCTAACCCGGGGAAAAATAAAACCCTTCCTTTGGGGGCCCCAATTTTCTTTAATTTAAAAAAAACATTTTCCCCTTTAATTTTCTTTTTTAATCTTTTGGATAATTAAAATTTGGGTCCTTTACCCCTACCAAAAACCGTTCCCGAGGAAATTAGGAATTATTTTTAAAAACGTTCCAAAAATTTTGAAATTTTAAAAAAGGGGAAGGTTTCTTTTCCAAAGGTTAAAGCTTTCCTTTCAAATTTTCCCCCTTAAAAATTTTAAAAAAATTCCCTAAAATTCTTACTTGAGGGGCCCAAAATTAAATTTGTCGAATTTTAAAAGCAAATAGGATTGTTTTTATTTAAAGGATATTCGGGGCCAAGAAAGGCCCCTTTTTTTATAAAAAATGTTTGGGAAAATTTAAACGGGGGGTTTTAAAAGTTTTAAACAATTTTTTTTAAACAAAGTAATTTTTTTAATTTTTAAAAAAAGATGCTAAAAATTTTTTTTTTTTTAAGATTTAAAAAAAATTTTTTTTAAAAAATGTAAAAAATTTAAAAAACCAACAACCCGTTGGGAAAAATTTGGGTTATTTTAGTTTAAAATAAATTCCCTTTTTAAAAATTACCCAAAATATAAATAAAAAAAAAAAAATTTAAAAAAAAATTTAAAACTTTTTTTGGGAAATTGAATTTAAAAAATATTCCCTGAAAATTTTATTTGCCCCGGTTTCAAAACGAAAATTTGATTTAAAATATAGTTTAATATACATAGTTTAACTACCTAAGAAAAATTTGTAAAAATCCATATTTTTTTAGTATGAACAGTTTTAAATTTAAATTTTTTTGGTAAAAAAAATCGGAAGTTCCGCTAAAAAAAAAAATTAAAAGGATTCGTGCCCGGGTACAGTAAAAAATTGGGACTAGTTAAAAAAATTACGAAAATCAGGGGGGAAACCTTTCTAGTACCCCAAAATTAAAAAACCTAAAATGGCCCCGGGAAAAAAAAAAACGCCTGCCCTTCGCCCCCCAAACCCCCGTCCCCTTCGCTTTTGCGCCTCGTGACGCCCCTCGGGGGCCCCCTTTCCCCTTCGCAAGTAAACTTTTAACTTCAAATTTTAAGAAATTAAACGTATTAATTAAAAAAGATTTATTTAAATTAATTTCATAAGCTCACCACGCACTTGTTTTTTCACTGTATTTATAGCATGATAAATATAAACAACCAATAACAATAATTATAAAACGTATTCCTAAACCGATTTCAAATTTAATGTTTTCATTTTATTAAACGGCTGTTGATAACTTACACACAACAACTGTTTTTCGCTCTGTTTTTTAAAATTAACTTGTTTTTTTTAAAACGTGCTGCCTCTATGTTTAACCTAACAAATTAATTGGGCCATTTAACATATTTTTAAAACCCACCACTGGTAAATTTAAAAATTAAATTTTTTTAAACATAAAAAATAACAATAAAAACCCTTTGAGCCCCGGTAGCACAAAAACCTAACGAGAATTAAAAAAACTAGCCCCCTTAAAAAAAACTTAAAATCAAATTATCTGTTGAATAAAATAATTTTTTTTTAAAATCGGTCAAGTAATAATTTTAGGAAAGTAAAGTGAACTAAATGGGGGTTTTTAGTTACAAATTTTTTCCCCGCCCGGGAAAGCCGTTAACCGCCCAGTGACAGTAGACAGACCAAGCCCCCTTTTTGGGCCTCGCGGCTCTTTTTTAAAAAGCAAAAACTGCAAATTATATCGTGGAAAACACTTTAAAAAAGTTTTTTACACACCTCCTTGACGAAACAAACACATTTACTTCAACAGTTCATTTTTCTTTGTTGTGGAAACTTTTAAACTTTTTTATTTTTTGGGGGTTTTAAAGAAATTTTTATTTTTAATTTAAATTAGTGGGTCCTAAAGATTTTATAAAAAGTAAAATCAATTTTACATAAAGTTTTTAAAAGAAAAAATCAAAGGAAATTTTTCATAGAAAGGCAAAGGGATTTATCGGAAAAACCATTTTAAATAATAATTTAATATTTTAAAATTTTATTAAAATAAAAATTAAAAAATATATCGTTTAATCGGAAATTCGATATAATTTTTTTCGATAAACGAAAATTTAAGTATAAAAATATTTTCTTAGAAAAAAAATATCGGCTTTTTTCAAAATATTTTTGGCCCCGAAAATGTCATAGGGCTAAATATTTCATGTTTTTTGTCTCCCAAAAAAACATCACAAATTTGGGAAAAAAAAAACGCTTTTAAAATTGCCTCTAAAGGGCGTACAAAAAAATGCTTTGAAAAAATAAAAGAAATTTTAAAATTTGGGTTTTTTTTACATGGGGGTTAACGCACTTAAAAAAAAAGTTTATTGAAAAACCAAAAGGGGGGAAATGGTAAAAACAAACGGGCCCTAAGGGGAAAATTTTAATTCCCAAACTTTTTTTTTTAAAAATTTGGTTTCCCTTTGAAAAAGGTATTGAAATGGGTTTTAAAGTAAATTTTAATTTTTAATTTTTTTTTTAAAAGAAGCCTAATGGTATTTTCAAATGTGAAAAAAAAAAAAAACAACAAATTTACAACATTTTTTTATATTTTAACAAAAAAATAATTAAGGTAAATTTTTTTTTTTTTTTACTATCCAACCCCCAAAAGACCACAACTTGGTTTAAAAAAAAAATTTTTAAAAAAAAAAATTTAGGAAGCAAAAAAAGGAAAAAAAAAGGGGTTTTTTTTTCATGACATAAGAATTGGGGTTTTTTTAAAAAAAAAAATTTAAAAAAATTTTTTTTTACCCCCCCCTTTTTTTTTTTTTAAAAAAACCTTAGGGGAAAAAATTTTTTTTAAAAAAGAAATTTAAAATTAAAAAATTTTAAAAAATTCCCCCCCGGGGGAAAAAATTTTTAAAAAAAAAAAAAATTTTTTTAAAAATTTTAAAAAAATTTTTTAAAAATTAAATTTTTTTTAAAAAAAAAAAAATTTTTTTTTTTTTTTTTTTTTAAAACCCTTTTTTTTTTTAAAAAAATTTTTTTTCCCCAAAAAAAATTTTTTTTTTTTTTTTTTTTAAAAACCCAAAAAACCCCAAAAAAAAAAATTTTTTTTTGAAAATTTTTTTAAAAAACCCCCCAAAAAAAAAAAATTTTTTAAAAAATAAATTTTTTTTTTTTAAAAAAAAATTTTTTTTTTAAAAACCAAAAATTTTAAAAAAAAAAAAAAAAAAAATAAAAAAAAAAATTATTTTTAAAAAATTTAAAAAAAAACTTTTAAAAAAAAAAAAAAATTTAAAAAAAAAAAAATTTTTTTTTTGTTAAAAAAAATTTAAAAAATCCAAAATTTAAAAAAAAATTTTTTTGTTTTTTTTTTTAAAAAAAAAAGGGGGTTTTTTTAAAAAAAAAAAAAAAAAAAAATTTTTTGGTTTTTTTTTAAAAATTTAAAAAAAAACCCCCCCTTAAATTTTTTTAAAAAATTTTTTTTAAAAAAAAATTTTTTTTTTAAAAAAAAAAACCTTTTTTTTGGGGGAAAAAATTTTTTTTTAAAAAAAAAACCCCCCCCCAAAAAAAATTTTTTTTTAAAAAAAATTTTTTTTAAAAAAAATTTTTTTTTTTCCCAAAAAAAAAATTTTTTTTTTAAAAAAAACCCCCCAAAAAAAAAACCCCCAAAAAATTTTCCCCTTTTTTTTTTCCTTTAAAATTTTTTTTAAAAAAATTTTAAAAAAAAAAGGGGAAAAAAACCCAAAAAATTTTTTTTTTAAAAAAAAAAAAATTTTTTTTTTTCCCCCCAAAAAAAAATTAAACCGGGTTTTTTTTTAAAAATTTTTTTTTTTAAAACAAATTAAATTTTTAAAAATTTTGGGAAAAAACCCCCCTTTTTTTTTTTCCCTAAAAATAAAAAATTTTAAAAAAAAAGGTTTTTTTTAAAAAAAAAATTTTTTTTTAAAAAAAAAAAACACCCAAAAATTTTTTTTTTTAAAAAATTTTTAAAAAAAAAAACCCCCTTTTTTTAAAAAAAAAATTTTTTTTTTTGGGAAAAAAATTTTTTTAAAAAATTTTTTAAAAATTAAAAAAAAAAATTTTTTAAAAAATTTTAAAAATTTTTTTAAAAAAAATTTAAATTTCCCCCTTTTTTTCCTTTTAAAAAAAAAACCCCCCAAAAAAAAAAAAAATTTTAAAAAAAAAATTTTTTTGAAAAAAAAAAATTTTTTTAAAAGGGGTTTTTTTTTTTCCCCCCCCCAAAAAAAATTTTTTAAATTTAAAAAAATTTTTTTTTTGGCCCCCTTAAAAAAAAAAAAAATTTTTTTTTTTGGTTTTTTTTTAAAAAAAAACTTTTTTAAAGGGAAAACCAAAAAATTTTTAGGAAAAATTTTTTTTTTTAAAAAAAACCCCAAAAAAAAAAAAAAATTTAAAAGGAACTTTTTTTTTTGTTTTTTTAAAAAAAAAACCCCAAAAAAAAAATTTTTTTTTTTTAAAAAGGGGGGTTTTTTTTTAAAAAAAAAAAACCCCAACCCAAAAAAAAAAAATTTTTTTGGGGGGGGGAAAAATTTTTTTTTGGGGAATTTTTTAAAAAATTTCCAAAAAAAAAATTTTTAAAAATTTTTTTTTTTCCAAAAATTAAAAATTTTTTTTACTCTTGTTTAATATTTTTTTTTTCATAATTTTTAATTTAAAAAATTTTTTTAAAAAAATTTTTTAAATTAAAAAAATTTTAAAAAATTTTTCCCTTTTTTTAAAAAAAAAAATCCCTTTTTGGGGGGGGGTTTTCCCTTTTTGGGGGGTTTTTTCCCCCCAAAAAAAAATTTTTAAAAATTTTTAAATTTTTTTTAAAAAAAAATTTTTCCTTCCCTTTTTTTTTTTTAAAAAAATTTTTTAATTTAAAAATTTTTTTAAAAAAAAAACTTTTTTTTGGAAAAAAAAAAAAATTTTTTTGGGTTTTTTTTCCAAAAAAAAATTTTAAAAAGGGTTTTAAATTTTTTAAAAATTTTAAAAAATTTTTTCCCAAATTTTTTAAAAAAAAAAAAACCCCCAAAACCGGAAAAAAAAACCCCAAAAAAAAGATTTAAAAAAAAATTAAAAATTTTTTTAAAAAAATTTTTAACCTTTTTTTAAAAAAAAAAGGGGAAAAAAACTTTAATTTCCCAATTTTTTAAAAAAAAAACCCCCCCCCAAAAAAACCTTTTTCCCCCCCCAAAAAAAATTTTAAAAAAAAAGAAAAAAAATTTTAAAAAAACTTTTTTTGGGGGGTTTTTAAAAATTTTAAAAACCTTTCCCCCCAAAAAAAAGGGAAACCCCAAAAAAACAAATTTTTCCCCCCAAAAAAAAAAAATTTTTAAAAAAAAAACCCAAAAATTTTTTTAAAAAAAAAAAATTTTTTTCCAAAAACAAAAATTTTTAAAAAAAAACCAAATTTTTTTTAAAAAATTAAACATTTTAAAAAAATTTTTTAAAAAAAAGGCCTTTTAAAAAAAAGGGGGAAAAACCCCCCCCCCCCAAAAAAAAACCCCCCCCTTTCAATTTTTTTTTTATTTTTTTTTTTTTCCCCCAAAAAGGGGTTTTTTCCCCTTTTTTTTCCCTTTTTCCCCATTTTTCCCCGGGGTTTTTCCCCCCCTTTTTTTTTTTTCCCCCCCCCCCCCCGAAAACCCTTCCCTTTTGGGGGGGGGGCCCCCCCCCCCCTTTTTTTTTAAAAAAAATTTTTTAAAAAAAACCCCGGGGGGGGGGTTTTTTTTTTTTTTTTTTTTTTTTTTTTCTTTCCCCCCTTTTTTTTATTTTTCCCTTTTTTCCCCCCCTTTTTTTTCCCCCCCGGGATTTTTTTCCTTTTTCCCCCCCTTTTTTTTTTTTCCCCCCCTTCCCTTTTTAAAATTTTTTCCCCCCCCCCCCCCGGGGCCCCCTTTTTTTTTTCCCAAAAACCCCCCCCCAAAAAAAATTTTAAAAAAATTCCAGGGGGGCCCCCCCCCGGGGGCCAAACAAAAACCCCCCCCCCAAAAAATTTTTAAAAATTTTTAACCCCCCCCGGCAATTTTTTCCCCTTTTTTTTTTAAAGGGGGGGGAAATTTTAAAAAAAAAAAGGGCCCCCCAAAAAAAAAAAAAAAATTTTTAAAAAAATTTAATTTTGGGGGGGGAAAAAAAAAAAATTTTTTAAAAATTTTTTAAAAAAAACCTTTTTTTAAAAAATTTTTTTTTTTAAAAAAAATTTTTAAAAAAAAAAAATGAAGTTTTTTAAAAAATTTTTTTTTTTTTTTTAAAATTTTTTTTTTAAATTTGTTTTTTTTTAAAAAAAAAAAATTTTTAAAAAAAAAATTTAAAAAAATTTTAAAAAAAATTTTTTTTTTTAAATTTTAAAAAAAAACCCGGGTTTTTAATTTTTTTGGGAAAATTTTTTTTAAAAAAAAGGGAAAAAATTTTTTTTTAAAAAAAAAAAAATTAATTTTTTTAAAAAAAAAAAAAAATTAAAAAAAGGGGGAAAAAAAAAAACCCCCCCAAAGGGGAAAAAAATTAAACCCTTAAAAAAAAAATTTTTCCCCCCAAAAATTTTTTTTGGGTTAAAACCCCCCGGGGGGTGGGGGGGGGGGTTGGGGGTTTTAAGGGTTTTTTGGGGAAAAAATTTTATAAAAAAATTTTTTTTTCCCCCCCTTTCCCAAAAAAAAAATTTTTTTTTTTAAAAATTTTTTTGTTTTTAAATTTTAAAAATTTTTTTTTTTTTCCCCCTTTTTTTTCCCCCCCCCTTTTAAAAAAAGGGAAAAAAATTTTAGGTTTGGGGGGTTTTTTTTTTTTAAAAAAAGGGGGGACCTTTTTTTTAAAAAGGTTTTTTAAAATTAAATTTTTTTGGGGGGGGGGGGGGTTTCCCCCCCGGAAAAAAATTTTTTTCCCCCCCCCCTTTTTTTTTTTGGGGTTTTTTTTTAAAAATTTTTTTAAAAATTTAAGGGGTTTTTTTTCCCCCCCCCGGCCCCCAAAAACCCCCAAAATTTTTGTTTTTTTGGCCCCCCCAAATTTTTTTTCCCCCTTTTTGGGGGGGGGGGGGGGTTTGGGGGGGGCCCAAAAAAAAAAAAAAAAAAAAAAAAAAAAAGGGTTTTTTTTGAAAGGGGGGGTTTTTTTTGGCCCTTTTTTTTCCGGGCCCCCAAAATTTTTTGGGGTTTAAAAAAAAAAAAAAAAAAAAAAAAAATTGGAATTTGGGGTTTTTTTTTTTTAAAAAATTAAAAATTTTTTTTTCCCGGGGCCCCAGGGTTTTTTTTTTCCCCCTTGGGGAAAAAAGGAAAAATTTTTTTTTTAATTAAAATTTTTAAAAAAAAACCCAAAAAAAACCAAAAATTTTTTTTTGGGGGGTTTTTCCGGGGGGTTTTAAAAACCCCCCCCCCCCTTTTTGGGGGTTTTGGGGGGGGGTTTTTTAATTTTTGGGGGGGGGGGGGGGATTTTAAAGGGGTTTGGGGGGTTTTAAATTTTTTTTCCCCCCCCCGGGGGCCCCCTTTTTTGGGGGGGGGGCCCGGGCCCCCTTTGGGGCCCCGGGGCCGGGGGACCCGGGGAAAACCCGGGTTTTTTTTTTTAATTTGGGGTTTTCCCGGGGAAAAAAAAACCCCCCCCCAAAAACCCCAAAAACCCCCCGGGCCCCCCCTTTTGGGTTTTTGGCCCTTTTTTTTTTTTTTTGTTCAAACCCCCGGGGGGGGGCCCCTTTTTGGGTTTTTTTTCCTTTTCCCGAAAAATTTTTGAAAATTTTTTTTTTGGTTTGGGGGGTTTTTTTTTTTGTTTTTGGGGGGGTTCCCAAAAAAAAAAACCCCCAACCCCTTTCCAAAAAAACCCCCCCCCTTTTAAAAAAAGGGGTTTTGGTTTTTTTTGGGTTTTAAATTTTTAAAAATTTTTTTTTTTCTTTTTTTTTTAAAAATTTTGGGGTTTTTTCGTTTTTGGGGGGCCCCCAAATTTCCCCTTCCTTTTTTTTAAAAAATTTTTTTTTCCCCCTTTTTTAAAAAAAAAAAAAAAAATTTTTTTTTAAAAAAAATTTTTTTTTTTTTTTTTTTTTAAAAATTTTTAAAAAAAAACCCCCCCCCTTTTTAAAAACCCCCCCCTTTTTACAATTTTGGGGAAAAAACCCCAAAAAAATTTTTTTTTTTTTTGTTTAAATTTTTTTTTTTTTTTAAAAAAAAAAAAAAAAATTTAAAAAAAAGGGTTTTTTTTTTTTTTAAAAAATCCCCAACCCCAAAAAATTTTTTGGGGGGGGGCCCCGGGGGGGGGTTTTTTTTTTCCCCGGGGGCCCCCCCCCCCCTTTTTTTTTTCCCCCCCAAAAAAAATTTGGGGGTTTTTTAAAAAACCCCCTTTTTTTTTTTTCCCCCCTTTTTTTGAAAAAAAACCCCCCCCCGGGGGGGCCCCCAGGGGGGTTTTCCCCCCCGGGGGGGGGGCCCTTTTCCCCCCAAAACCCCCCGGGGGGGGGGGGCCCCCCCCCGGGGGGGGCCCCGGGGGGGTTTAAAAAAAAGGGGGGGGTTCAAAAAACCCTTTTTTTTTGGGTTTCCCCTTTGGAAAAAAAAAAAACCCCCCCCCCCCTTTTTTTTTTTTTTTTTTCCATAATTTTTTTAAAATTTTTTAAAAAAAATTTTTTAAAAGGGTTTTTTTAAAAAAGGGGTTTTTGGGGGTTTTTTTTTTAAAAATTTTTTTGGTTACCCCCAAAAATTTTTTTTTTTTTAAAAAAAAAGGGGGGTTTTTTTTTTTTTTTGTCCCTCCTTTTTTGGGGGGGGCCCCCAAACCCCCGGGGCCCAAACCTTTTCCCCCCAAAAAAAAACCCCAAAAAATTCTTTAATTTTTTTTTTTTTTGGGGGGTTTTTTAAAAAAAAATTTTTAAAAAAAACCCCCAAAAAAAATTTTTAAAAAAAATTTTTTTTTTTTTCCCCCCTTTAAAAAAAACCAAAAAAAAAATTTTTCCCTTTTTTTAAATTTTAAAAATCCCTTTTTTTGGGGAAAAAAAAATTTTTTAAAAAAAAAAAAAAAACAAGGGTTTTTTTTTTTCCCCGGGGGGGGGGGTTTCCCCCTTTTTTCTGATTTTTTCCCCTTTTTTTTTTTCCCCCCCCCCCCAAAAAAATTTTTTTAAAAAAGGAAAAAATTTTTTTTAAAAAAAACCCCCCCCCCCCCCCGGGGGGGGGAAAAAGGGGCCTTTTAATTTTGGGTTTTTTGGGTTTTTTTCCCTTTTTTTTTTAAAAAAATTTTAAAAAAATTTGGGTTTTTTTTTAAAAAAAATTTTTTTTAAAAAACCCCAAAATTTTAAACCCAAATTTTTTTTAAAAAAAAAAAAAAAATAAAATTTTTTTCCCCCGGGGATTTTTTTTTAAAAAACCCCAAAAAACCCCTTTTCCCAAAAAACCCAAGGGAAAAATTTTTTTTTTTTTGGGGGGGGGTTTTTTTTTGGGGGAAATTAAAATTTTTTTTAAAAAAAAATAAAAAAAATTTTTTTTGGGAAAAAACCCCCCCTTTAAAAAAAACCCAAAAAAATTTTTTGGGGTTTTTTAAAAAAAAACCCCTTTTTTCCAAAAAAATTTTTCCCCCCCCCGGGGGTTTTTTTTTAAAAAAAATTTTTTTTGGGTTCCCCCCCTTTTTTTAAAAAAAAAAAGGGGGGGGGAGGGGTTTTTTTTTCTTGGGGCCCCCCCCAAAAAAACCCCCCCCATTTAAAAAAAAGGGGGGGGCCCCCCCGGGAAAACCCCGGGGGCCCCAAAAAAAACCAAAATTTTTTTTTTTTTTTTTTTTTGGGTTTTAAAACCCCCAAAAAAAAAAAAACCGGGAAAAATTTTGCTTTAAAAATTTTAAAAACCCTTTAAAAATGGGTTGGGTTTTTTTCCCCCCTTTTTTTCCCAAGCCTTTTAAACCCCCCTTTTTTTTTTGGGGGTTTTTAAAATTTTTTGGGGCCCCCCCCCCAAAAAAAAAACCCCCCCCAAAAAGGGAGTTTTCCCCGGGGGGCCCCCCCCTTTTTTTTCCCGGGGCCCCCCCCCAAAAAAAGGGGGGAAAAAATTTTTTAAAAAAAATTGGGAAAAAAAAAAATTTTTTTTTTTCCCCCAAAAACCATCCCAAAAAATTTTAAATAAAAAAAGGGGCCCCCCCAAAAAAAAAAAAAATTTTTTTCCCAAAGGGGTTAAAAAACAAAAATTTTTTTTTTTGGGGCCCGGAATTTTGTTTTTAAAAAAACCCCATTTTTTTGGGAAAAAATTTTTCCCCCCCCCGGCCAAAATTTTTTTTTTAAAAATTTTTTTTAAAAAAGGGGGCCCCTTAAAAAACCTTTTTTTTTCCCCCCCCCAAAAAATTTTTTTCCCCAAATTTCCCCCCTTTTTTTAAAAAAAATTTTTTTTTTTGGGGGGGAAAAAATTTTTTTAAGTAAAACCCCCCCTTTTTAAAAAAACCCCCCCCCCAAAAAAATTCCTTTCCTTTCCCCCTTTTTTTTTTTTAAAAAAAAACCCCGGGGTGAAAATTTTTTTTTTTTTTTTGGGTTTTTAAAATTTTAAAAAAAAAAAACCCTTTTTAAAAACCCCTTTTTTTAAAAAAATTTTTAAAAAAAAAAAAAAAAAAAACCAAAGGGGGGGGGGGTTTTTGGTTTTGGGGGGGGCCCCCCGAAAGTCCCAAAAAATTTTTTTTAAAAAAATAATTTTTTTTTTTTTTTTTTTTTTTGGGGGGTTTTTTTTTGCCAAAAGGGGGGGGGGCCCAAAAAAAAAAAAATTTTTTTTTTTTTTTTTTTTTTAAAAAAAAAAATTTTTTTCCCCCTTTTTTTTTAAAAAAAAAGCAAATTTAAAAAATTTTTCCCCGGGTTTCCCCCCGGGGGGGGGGTTTTTTTTTTTCCAAAAAGGTTTAAAAAAAAATTTTAAAAGGAAATTTTCCCCTTTTTTCCCCGGGGGGAAAAAATTTTTTTCCCCCCTTTAAAAATTTTTTTTTTTTTTTTTTAAAAATTTTTAAATTTTTTTTTTTTGGGTTTAAAAAATTTTCCCCTTTTCCCTGGGTTTTAATTTTTAAATTTTTTGGGTCCCCCCTTTTTTTTTTTTTTTTTTTTTTTTTTTAAAATTTTTTCCCCCCTTGGAAACCCTAATTTTTTAAAAAAATTTTTTTTTTAAAGGGGGGTTTTTTTTTTCCCCCCTTTTTTGTTTTTAGTTTTTTTGGAAAAACCCCCTTTTTTTTGATTTTAAAAAAAACCACCCCCCAAAAAAAAAAATTTTTTTTGGGGTTTCCCCTTGGGAATTTTTTTTCTTTGTTTCCCCCCAAAGGGGAAAAAATTTTTTTTTTTTTTTAAAAAATTAAAAAAAAAACCCAAAATTTTTCCTTTTTTCCCCCAAAATTTTCCCCCAAGGGGTTTTAAAAAAAAGGGGGAAAAAAAAAAAAAAAAAAAAAAAAAAAAGGGGTTTTTTTTTTCCCCCCTGGGGAAAATTTTTTTTACCAAAAAAGGGTTTTTTTTTTTTAAAAAAAAAATTTTAAAATTTCCAAAAAAAGGAAATTTTTTTTTTAAATTTTTAAATTTTTGAAAAAAATTTTTTTTTTTAAAAAAGGGGGGTTTAAAATTTTTTTTTTTTAAAAAAAATTTTTTTTAAATTTTTTTTTAAAAAAAAAAATTTTTTTTGGGTTTTTTGGGAGGGTTTAAAATTTTAAAAAAATTTTTCCAAAAACTTTTAAAATTTTTTTTTTTTTTTAAAATTTTTTAAAAATTTAAAAAAGGGGGGTTTTTCCCTTTTTTTTTTTTTTCCCCCCTTTTTCCCCCCTTTTTTTTTAAAAAAAGTGGAAATTTCCCCTTTTTGAATTTTTAAAAAAATTTTTTTTTTAAAATTTTTTTTCCCCCAAAATTTTTTTTTTTTTTTCCCCCCTTTTTTTTTTTTCCCCCCTTTTTTTGGGGTTTTTTCCCCCCCCCCAAAGGCCCGGCCCCAATTTTTTTTTTTTGGTTTTAAAATTTTTCCCCTTTTTTTTTGGGGTTTTTAATTTTAAAATTTTTTATTTAAAAAAAATTTTTTGGGGGGTTTTGGTTTTTTAAAAAAAGGGCCTTTTTTTAATTTAATTTTTGGTTTTAATTTTTTTTTTTTTTATTTAAAAAAAAAAATTTTTTTTTTTTTTTTGGTTTTTCCCCCTTGGAAAAAAACCAAAATTTTGGGGGGGGGAAAGGGGGGCCCCGAAAAGTTAAAAAAAAAATTTAATTTTGGGGGCCGGGTTTTTAAAAAAAACCCCCCCCCCTAAAACCCCCGAATTTTTTTTTTAAAAATTTTTTTTAAAATTAAAAAAATTTTTTTTAAAAAAAAAATTTTTTTTTAAAAAAAAATTTTTTTTTAAAAATTTTTTAAAAAAAACCCCCCGGGGGAAAAAAAAATAACCCAAACAAAATAAAAAAAAAAAAAAAAAAAAAAAATAAATTTTTTTTAAAAAAAAAACAAAAAAAAAATTTTTAAAAAAAAAAACCCCCAAAAAAATTTTTTTTCCCCCCCTTTTCCCCCCTTTTTTAAAAAAAAAATTTTCCTTTTTTAAAAAAAAAAAAAATTTAAAAAAAACCCCCCCAAAAAAAAAAGGGTTTTGGGGTTTTTTTTTCCCCAAAAAACCCCGGGTTAAAAAAAAAAAAAAAAAAACCCTTTTTTCCCCCCCCAAAAAAAATTTAAATTCCCCCTTTTTTTTTTTTTTAAAAATTTTGGGGGGTTTTTTTTTTTTTTGGGTTTTTTTGGGGGGGGGAAAACCCCCCAAAAATTTTTTTAAAAAATTTTTTTTTTTTTTTACCCCCTTTTTTTCCCTTTTTTTAAACCCCGTTTTTTACAAAAAAATTTTTTTTTTTTTTTTGGGTTTTTTTTTAAAAAAAAAAAAAAAAAAAAAAAATTTTTTTTTTTTAAATTTTAAAAAAAAAAAATTTTTTAAAAAAAATTTTTTTAAAGGGGGTTTTTTTTTAATTTTAAAATTCTTTAAAAAAAAATTTTAAAACCAAAAATTTTTTGGGAAAAAAAATTTTTTGGCCCTTTTTCCCCTTTTAAAAATTTTTTTATTAAAAAATTTTTTAAAAAAAAAATTTAAAAAAAAGGAAAAAAGGTTTTTAAAAAAAGGGAAAAAAATTAAAAACCCCCAAAAAAAAACCAAAATTTTTTTTTTTTTTTTAAAGGAAAAAAAAGGGGAAAAAAAAATTTTTCATTTTTTTAAAAAAAAAAAAAAAAAATTTTTTTTAAAAAGGGGGGGGGTTAAAACCCGGGAAAAAAGGTTTTGGGGGGGAAAAAAAAAAAAAAAAATTTTTTTTAAAAAAATTTAAAAAAAAAAAAAAAAAATTTTTAAAGGGGAAAAATTCCCCAAAAAAAAAACCCTTTTTAAAATTTTTTTTTTTTTAAAAAAAAAAAAACCCAAAAAAAAAGTTTAAAAAAATTTGGGTTTTAAAAACCCCTTTTAAAAATTTTTTAAAAAAAAGGGAAAGAAAAAAAAAAGGGGGTTTTTAATTTAAAAAAAAAAAACCCCCCCCCCCCTTTTTTTTTTGGGGTTTTTTTTTTTTAAAGTTTAAAGTAATGTTTATTGTTTACTCCACGATGTTGTTCAAATAATTTTAAATAAGGAATACGATTTTCAAGTTTGTGATTACAATGAATATTGTATTTAGTTAGTGTAATTTTTTTATGTGTCTTCTTGTTCTTAAATATAATCAAAATGAATATAACAAGGTTTAAGATTTAAAAGGTTATAAAGAAAACGATTTATAAAGAAGAAGATAATTTGTAAATTGACTGAAGTTTATTTGTAAATTGAACTTATACAATTTCTTAAAAACTGAGGATATTCATAATACAGCAAGTAATATTTATGGTTTACCCACTAGGCTGGCCAATACCTGACATAAACATATGTTTATAATCTTACTCTGATTGACTGATAAACAAACAGATCTAATCTTACAGGCAATCCAGTGTACTTTCCCACACGCAAGCGGTCAGACTATAATAACACTAAGGCCCTTATTAGGCATACAATATATTCTTCTGTACCTATTTTAAAGTAACCTTCTTTAAGAAATGTTGCACTGAATGAATATAGAGTGAATATACACTGTCATCTCATTTCAAAATTAAGTGTTACTAACATTATTTATCTAGAACCGTCTGGTGGGCCACTTAAGATCATGCTGCGGACCATGTGTTGGGAATTACCACAGAAAAGAAAGAAAAATTTATTTTTTTCTCTGTAGACTCACTGATCAAGAGTAGAAAATAAAAATGGCTTGAATCTTTTATTGGTTAACAGAACTGGCGAAGACAAAATATTATTTCACAACTAAATGAATTCCTAAATGAATTATTCCTAAAATCTTAAAAAATAATTATCCATTGTTGTAATTTCAAAACGTATAATGATGGAAATTGGTCTGTACTAATTGAAATCCACTCAATTACCTTTTTTTAAGCTATCTAAAACGAAACAAAATAAATGAGGATAGTAAAACTTTAAGGGACTTTTTTCGACATACAACTTATGAAATTGTTGATTAATTATAATAATAATTACTATTTTCACTCCAAAAAGAACCTAATGTATTAAAATAAATTCATGTAGAGCTTCTGTTTTAAAAAATGTATTCATAACATCCTTCACACATTACAATAATTGAAGGGATCTCCTCCTTAAGTTTTGTTGTGGATCTAAACGATGATGACGAATTCTTTTGTTTATTTAACTTGAAAAGTATAAATAATTTTTTAAGAAATATTTACTCTAAATTTTACATGGAATTAAAGTTAGATACTTTTTAGATAAAGATTAGATGTTGACACAAGCAATTTAAAGTGAATACGAGGAGATTCCTTGTTAAAAAGTTTAACAAATTTATAGTGTTTGATTTAGTTGTTTTTAAATGTATTGTAAATGAGTGTTTCTATTCATGTTGTCCCTATGTCCATTCTGTGTGATCGATGTATGTTAACACATATACTTGTTAATTTTTATTAATATCATAGCGAAAAACCTGATTATAATAGTTTAGTAGTATTCATTATATGAAATTTATTAAATAAAAAATGTATTACTATTTAATATAAAGGTATAATTTTTATTGAATGGATGTAAAATAAAACGTTTATTATTTAAAGCTTTGATTGTTTTTCTTACCCTGTTATATTTTCGTAATTAAATAAAATAATGATAAAAATTGTCATGTTGGGTCCAAATGTTGAGTAGAGAACTAAGTATCACATTGATGGACATGAATGCTTGAGTGACTGCTAAAAGGCCACTTAAAATCTTTGGCTACCTCAAAATGCGTGACTTAATAGCCTATAAGCGCCTTCAGAGAGACACTTTCATATCTCGCTAAGTCCTTGACCTACAGAAATATAATCAATATGGCCAGTCTACTTATAATACGGAGGTTTGCGTGGAAGAGAACAAAAGTAGGACTGCTAAAGCAGTCATCGCGTTTTCAATAAAACAATAACATATATTATACAAAATTCAAGAAATACAATACAAATGAGTCAATATAACCATAGAAAAATTACAAAGATTAAAATAAAAATTGCAAACGTCTTACAATTGTAGTGTGGCTGTTAAAATGAGTAGGCAATACATTTATTGAGTATGCCAATCTGAAAAACATTTTCCTGGGCAAAGGGGAGGGTTACCATCACATTGTAAGCAACAATGGAAGTCTTGTTTTTTTAACACTGACGACATCTCAGGTAGTAGGATGTTGATCGTTTTTAATTTGGTGGCGGAATTTTTACCAGTCGAGTGAATGACTTAATGTCTCAACAGAAGTTAGAATTTTAGTAGTTTTCTTCCAAAGGGCAACAGTATCACGACCGTTAGAAGGACCACAGTGAGGTCCTGAGAAAGTTCTAAAAGATGTCTGTCTACTTGTAAACAACTGTTTAACTAGGGCTACCGATTGTGAAAAAGGTTTGCCCAAAATAACAAGTTTATAGATAAATGAAATAAGAACTACTTGACCACCCAACGATTTGTTATGATTAGACAATTAGTTACTATTAATTAATACTAGTTTGGTTACTATTATTTTTTTAATTGTATGCCTGCTATAGCAGTCACGACCCTAAACATCACTTGTCTATTTGACTGCTATGGCAGTCACGACTCAGTATGCTATGACAGTAACTCAGTCGTGACTGCCATAGCAGGCATGTCACCTAATACAATTTTATGACAATCGCTATTGTCCGTAGAACTGAGTATCAGACTTGACAATTATCTGAAAATAAGACCAATAGTACGTGGTTTCGATTCCACGTGAAGATATAGGTCCCTTACCTACAGCTGTAGGCTACCCTAGCCAATTGCTTATTAATAAATTGCTCTATCTAAGGAACAGTCGACCTTAGTTAGTAACAAAGACTACACTCGTTCGCCCTTCATATTCGCCCATATCTCTACGATCTCTAGCATCAATGTACGTTGTTAAGTACTCCACAGGGAAGTGAGCGCCGGGTTCACTTGTAAAAAGCACAATCGCCGATATTTTCTCGGGAGTTTTTGTGACGTGACAGAGGTCCTGGGGGAAGGAAACATCAAAATGTCCTAAAAGCAGCGATGACACCCGACAAATGTCGCACTTTCTGGAATAGAGAGGGTTCTTTAGTTCAGCTTATCGACAGAACGAACGCCTTCCCTAAAGGCCATCAATTTGACAGCGACACTTCTGTTTGAAACTATTTCCACTTTCTCAGTTCTGATTGTAAATGGTCTTACTTATTATTGATTGTTTAAGGACTAATATTGGTGGGGGGGGAGGGGGAAATTTATGTGTCCTATTTAAATTTACTGTAACTCAGACGTATTATTTAGCCTCGATTAGTAGGACCTTCGTTAGTCATATTTCCGGTATTTTAATACTAAATGTGTGGCTCTTTTGGGTGGAATTATGCCGTACAAATATTTATTCAATCAAGATACAATACAGAATTTTCCAATTATAGTGCAGCGTCACAATAAAATTAACATGCTATAACTTGTACACCATCCTTATAGTATGAAATATTCGAAAAATATTATTTTCCTAACATCTCTTATCTAAACAATTAATTATAAGAATTTCAATAATAAACCCAATAAAACTGAAATAATAATCAAATATTGACAAGCTGTAAAAAATTTAGAGTAAAAACATTAATAAGAACTCAAGATATAAGAAACAAAAATGTACTCAATCTAATACAACAGTCACATTATTCTCTGCACTTAAGAGTCGTCTATACCTACCGACATATCGTACTATTGTTCTAATTTTATATATGTATATTTCATTGAACTGATACCAGATAGAAAAAATCTAATCTCATGGGAATCTTTAAAAATGTAAATGGGAAACGTTTTCAAATTATGTAATTTTTAACTGCAAAACGCGGGCGTCAGCTACTGATAAATGCGCTTTCTACTGAGCAGTGGCCATGCAGGGAAGAGATGTTAAACTGCTCTAAGTTAAAAAAAAGCATTTTTAAGAAACCAATACAAAAAATAATTGGACCTAACTATTTTAATCAGCTAACACATAATCTTGTGTAAAATTAAAAAGTGTTCTTCATAATTACAAGGCTGGCTATTCATGCACCAAGATGTTGCTTTCGTGGATGTTAATTTAGAGTAAGTATTGTATTATTATATTTTCTACAATGTTATATTTTGCAAGCATGTAAAATAGAGTAAGTTTGAAACGTATTGCTGAAATTTAGACTTCAAGCTGTTATTTTCCTAGTAATCCAAGCGTCACATAGAGTACTTCACACTAACGTGTACTAGATGGACTCATTTACCTTATTTAAAATGGTTTCATTTTAAAATTTAATAATTATGTTGTTAATATATTTTATATAACACTTTATACTGGTCACAAGTGGTTAGTTATTTACGAGGATGTTATTCTTGTAGCACTCTCTTTGTTAAATCTGTAATAATTAAGCATATTTTCAACAACTTGTATTAGTAATTAAATCTGCAACAACAAAGCCTCACGTTGTCGCGTCATTCTGTCACATTTTAGCTCTTTACATTATTTACATTATTTATTTTAATTTAATCCATTGATTAAATTAAAATAATGATATTCAATAAATCAGAATTCTTTAATTTATTTCTTTTTTGTTTCAAAGCATTTATTAAAAATTTGTGACTTGTTACCTTGATTAGGTTATTGCATCACATGGATTTATTTTTCTTTTATTATTTAATTTAATTTAATTTAATTTAGAGCATGATTCTCTTTTTTCTGATCTCAGGGTCGCGATATATGGTAAATCGGTGAAAGCTGTATGATGCAATAAAACAAAATTTCTTTTACAAAATTATTTTTTATTACATTCTTTAATTGAATATTTTCAATAAAAACTGAGTTTACTCAAAATCTTTACAAAAGATCTTCTATTATATTTTTAAAATCAAATCATGATTCTATCTAGTGAAGATAAATTTGCAATTACAATCTTAATGATAAATCTTAATTTAAACTTATCTGTTCAGCGTTCGTTATAGATGATTTCACAACATTTTCACGAGCACGTATTTTAATTTAGACTGATTACATGTTGAATTCACACGCACAATGTTAGTGTAACAATAACCACTTTGCCCTTTGTCTTTAAACCATCGTTAAAACTTTGAAACCGGTTATTATACCACGAGGTGTCTACAGGTCACTCGTTCGGTAGGTCATGTTAAGTTAAGCGTCAGAGATGGACTGGGGTGAGGAACGTCTCTTAACCGTTGAAGTCGGATTCCCGCCTTTTTTCTTTTGGGTACGCGACTATGACCCTTCTGGGTATATCACGATGTGGCTGTTTTGACAGCTGCTGCGGCCTACGGGCAAATTTGGAATGATATGTCCCGTTCTGATTGGTTCGTTTCAGAACTCGTCATCTGAGTTCTTCTACTGCACATCAGTCACTTGTGACCTGGAGGGGATTTAATGGAAAATAACCAACCGACGTGATGTGGCTTGTCCCTCAAATATGCTTACATGTTTACGATTGCAATTCTCGGAACCGGCCCACCCATCCTGCTTTGAACAAAGGGTTTTGTTTACAACGACTTATTTCTGGGGCCTCGTCTGTCCCACGGTTATTTTCCTCACAATAATTCTCTAATATGATTTGAAACTTCTCCATCTATTTTGATTAAATAAATTCCTCTTCTTCTGTATAATAATTTATTATTTATCTAAATTAATTAATTTGCCTATCAATTTGGTGGACCTGTTACAGTACCCCCCGATTTTTTGCGATGTGTGAGTAACGCGAGTCAAAAAATCTTGATTTTAAACACGATTCGCCAAATTGTCGTTTGTTTCTCAGATAAGTTTCATTTTACAATATTTATTATATCTAGTAAATTAAGTCTATTAACTATTCTATAATTCAATATCAGATTACATATTCTATGGCAATACATCATTATCTCCTTATCAACATTTAAGAATCCATATTTATCAAAATGAGTCCATTAAATCATTAATACAAATCAATCAATTACAATTCAATAAATCATAAAATTATCAATTACAAATTAGTCACTTATGATTAAAAAATTCAAAAAATTCATCACATCCTACATAGTTATCAATAAAAATCAATAATTCAAAGTTACATTTATTAAACAATGATCCAATAAATCAAAATTGTTAATTAACAATTCAATAATTTATGAATTAAAATTTTAACAGTATTTCATTATATATAATTGTTAACAAAAATTTAGTATAAATTTAATCATTACAGGTTGTCAATAAAAAACTTCATCAGTCATAAATTAAAAATTGTCAAACAAAAACTCTACATTACACCTTGAAATTCATACATCAACAATTAATACATCCTTAAGTTATGTACAAGTATTTATCAAAATTAATTAATCATTAAATTATGATTTCCTCTTAGTTAGTAAATGATTAGTTTCCACTGGCAAATTATTTCATTTGCTAGTACAAATTCAAAAATTATAAATCTAAGATCAATACATCATCAGAAATTATACAAGTTCTTATTTAAAATCAATGACTCATTCCACGATATGAAATCACCCACCAAAATACATAAGTCATATATCAAAATCAACAAAATATAAGTTATCAATTATTAGGTTACACTTCAAAATTAATTAATTATCAACTTACTTACAGTTATTATATTTCAACATCATCATTAAAATCATATGACTTATTCATCACCATAACATGTTATATATTTCATCAATTCATAAATGAATCATCATTTATTTATTTAAGTATTTCATCAACATCCTATATTAATTTGTCAATCATTTTTCAATACCCTGTCATATATTTCAAATATATTCTCAACTCCTTTAACCATTTTTAAATTCTTAACTTCGACATCAATCCTTTAATCCGTCTTTAAATGCCAATATCTATTATCAAACCATTAAACCATCTTTTAGATACTTAATCCCGTTATCAACCCTTTAAACCCTTCTTTTAATTCTGTAACCTGTTATCAATCCATTTCCCATTTTTAAGTTCCTTTATCTTTTTTCATTCCATTAACCCTTCTTTCATTGCTAAAATCCTGTTTCATTCCTTTATCCGTTTTTAAATTCCGTAACCTATTATCAATCCATTACCCTTCTTTAAATACTAGTATCCGTTATCAATTCTTAATCCGTCTTTAAATTCCTATATCTTTTTCAATCTTTTATCCTTCTTTAATTTTTTAAATAAATTCTTAATCACTATACAATCCACAACATTCTCATATAAGTCATTACTTCCAAAACAAATCTTTACGTTATCAAGTCAGCTATTAATTGCAAACAATTTTCCAAACATTTTCAATCATTAACATGTCATCATATTATCACATATATTATCAATCCCTAGTTAAATCTTAACATTTATCCTTGATCAATACAACAAAGGTCCCTTAAACTTTTTACATATTATTTGTCATTCAACAAATGATCAACTCTTAAAATTGTACATCATTAATTACCAAATTATTTATATAATGATTAGTAATTTCAATCAATAGATTATCAACTCTTACATTTATGTAAGAATAGCTTGAATTATTCTTTACTAATGAATCATATATACATCACTATATTTAAACACAATAAGTCATCAGATTATACTTATTGTTTATTTGGAATGAAATTCATCAGTCCTGAATCAAAGTTATCAAACAAATCAATAAATTGTGTAACAGAAATACATGGTTTACATATTATCGGGTTATATACACGTATTGATTAATTTCACTAATTTATCAAATCCTATGTTGATACAGGAACAGTCTGTATTATACATTGTTAATGAACAATAGATACATTACATAATTCTTTGTCATTGATGCAAGTTATTATTATTATTTGTTACTTTATAATTTATTATAAAAATTATTGTAATTCTTTTCAGTAATGAAATTATTATTTGAATTAATATTTATATCTCACATATTATTGAATAATATAAAAAATTTATCAATAAACACCATTGTCATTTTTTCATTATTAAAAATTCATCATTTATAAATTATTTATACTTTGGTTTTGTTATTTATTTGTTATATGTTATTTGTTAACTACTATTACCTTTTCATACATATTTGTATATTATTTTAATTTTAAATATTATTTTGAAACCTATTGCCATTTTGTTGCTGTGTCAGCGGGTTCTAATGTCACTGCGCGTGTTTCTGGGATAGTTCATTTACAATGCCATGGTGTTCAAGTAGAAGTTGTTGCTTATTTTTTTTTTTACAAAAGCTTAAAAACAGTCACTCATTTTTATAACACTGGATGCGGTCCAAGTGTAAAGTTTTACACTAGTTCGAACTTGTTTTTGTTTTAAATTTAAAGTATTGAAAAACCAGAGTTACTTTCTGATAATGGCTGGTTCACAAAACTAAGAGTCTTGTAGATTAAAAAGATTGTAATGAATGTACAATCAAACACCAACTACGTCTGTTTTACACCCGTGGGTTTTGAAAGTCAAATAAAGATAGATGACACAAAGGTTGACTCATGTGTCCACAATGTCTGCACTATCAAGTTGTTGGTGTTGAAGGACTAGTGTGCCTGGATGCAGACAGTTGACATGGCCATGCCAATGGGTTGACTCATCACTCGGCGTGTCCCTGAGCGTCTCCACTGCGTCACGGGTCTGGCGAGGTAGTGTCGTCGCTTACTCTGGACCCCCCTATCTGTGGTACAGCTGTCACTCGTGTCCATGCATGTCCCCTTTTTCCAAAATGTCCCTTGTTGTCACTGGCTTTACTGCAATATCATTATACCTGCTGGTTGTTTCACTATTGTTCGTAATGTCCACACAGCATCAATTATTTTCATGGCAATGTCATTCTACCTGAACCTATTACTTTAATTACTTTTCTATTATATAATATATACAGCATAATTTAATTACTGACTGCTAATTCTTATAATGGTTTTAATTCCATAAGCAACTAAATTGATTGAAAAATTATTTATAAAACATTTTAAACAGACTCATATTTAATCATCTTTTATCTTTCCTGACTTGCATCATTGACAAGTGAAAAAGTCATAATAAATTATCAACAAACATTGCAGTTACACTTTATTCATTAAATTGTGATTCTTATCACTGTTCTTAGTATCACTTGCCGTACTAAAATTTGCCATCAAAAATCACGTTACATTATTACAATATTTCATTCTCATTTTACAATGTTATATTTTAAATTACTAATCTATTGGTGTCTGCAACATGACTTTTGTAAATGGGGACTTGCCATGCTGCAGAACACTTTAAGCTTTTGTCTTTAGATTCTGTTATCAGGGCTGACCAACACCCGAAGCTGATATCTTGTGCCATTGTGTGGTTAACAGAGTACTTGGCGTTGAATAATTTTGAATTTAGAATATGTCTAGTTTTAATTAGAGTTGAATCGTCCTGCTATTAACCACTGGCTATTTTCCCTTCATAAAATTCTTATGATGATTAAACATCATAAACATCTATAATAGCATATACAATGTACATACTTGAGTTATTTCAACATCAACATACACAAGTTGCATTAAAAAAGTATTATAAAGAATTTCCTTTACATCTTAGTCAAACATAGGTATCATCTCATCATATTCAATATCAGGATTTCATTCATTTGATTATTTTCAATATAACCACAAGCAAATTATTACAATAAAATACCTTTCAAAAATCTCCTTTCATTACATTAGTTAAATACATCCTGGAATCATATCATCTTGTTGTCTGAGTAGTTTTCATTATAAACAAAACAATTTGTAAATACAAAGTGTTTTAAAAAGTTTGATGCATTTCAGTCTAACATACATGGCACATTCTACCAATGTTGTATTCAAAATATGGACATAAACAAGTTATATTAACAGGGTAGTTTAAACAATCTCCCTAAATCAGCTTGGTATCACATCAATTTCCTGTTATCATTTGTTTTATATTCATTTAGTCATTTCAATATAAGTATAAGCAAGTTACAATAACACAGTATTGTAAAGAAATTTTCCTTTCATTATTTTAACAGAGTATACACAATGTGTGTATCTGGATTATATTCAATGTCAACATACAAGAGTTACAAAAGCAAAGTATTACATTATACTTTATTTACTTCATCATGATTTAACATTTCTTTGAGTCATATCATATTATTATTTAAATCATTTTTAGCATACACATTGACAAGTCATTAGAACATTGTTTAGTATTAACCAGTTATCCTATAAGGTTTTACAAGATAGGCCTATCTCACCTATTTCATTTTATGTGAACCTAGTCATTGCATTATTATTTGGTTCATATTTTATGTATGTATACATGGGTAATGGCAACAATATGTTTTAGTAAGTCTCCATACTTCTTTCTAGTTTTACTCATTTATCATGTTATTATTTTAAAATATTCAATATAAACATTCATGGATTATGAAACAAGCCACTATAACACATCTCCTCAAACTATCTCGTTCTCACCTAAAAATCATTTTATTATTAGTGTTATATTCATTTAACACATATTATTATCAAAGTTTCATTTAAATCATTTAATATTTTTCATGTTCACTAACAACTCTCTGGTTATTACTATTTTTTACAAACTTTTAATTAGGCCTACCATTTGTTTGTTATTAAATGACATCTTTAAGTACTTTATCATTTAAATATCATCTCTACATTTTTTTTTTATTTTTCTATAACCCCCCTATCATTATTAAAGTTTCCTTGCTTCAATTGTTGTTTATTTATTATTTCTAAGTATTTTTTTAGTGAACAGCTAAGTTTATAGTTTAGTTTTCTGAGCAAATGTAGTTATCCGAGATCACTGATTTAAATTTTTTCTTTTTGTATTTAAAGTTTGAGAAGCATGAGATGTTATAGTATCTCATCACATAGTTTACAAAATCTTCCATGTCTACATCAAAGTTTTCACCCCCCATTACATTATTTTCAACTTCCTTTTGTTTGTTTAGGCCCCAATATTTATTTATGATCTCCATCTCAAACTTGAAGAACTCATTTAGCTCCTCAATCCTACTTCTGATCATTTTTAGTTTTTTATTTTCTTGACATCTGAAGTCATCTACTACACTTTCAAAGTTAAAGTTACTGATTGCTAGAGTTTCATTTATTTGTCCTATTTTGCTATCTAACACTGTGTTTAGATGCCCTATCTGGTTTTCTCTTTCATCATTTATTTTAGGCCTACTGATTTTATTATTTAATTCATAGCCTATCTCATTTATTGTTGCATTTGCTTCTAAGTATTCATCTAGCATGTACTCATCAAAGTCTACACTTACTCTTTTAGTTTCATTGACAAAGTTGTCTTTATTACTCCCTATCCTATCATCAACTTCTTTCATGTGCTCATTAGCTTTCATATTAGATTCATTGTCCAGACTTACTACCTCATTATTTACTTCTTTTACCTCAAAACTTTTTTCATCTAACCTTACATTTATTTCATCAAGTTTAGAGTTTATTTTATTGGTTATGTTTATCAGCAAATCTAACCTCACATTAGTTTCCTCCTCATTTAAGTTCATCTTATTATTATTCATCTCTTTCATCTTACTACCTGTTCCTCCTAGCTTAACCTCAATCTGCTCCAGTTTGGTAATTATGTCATTATTTACTCCTAACAGCAACTCTATTTTATTGGACAATAGGCTGTCCTTATCATTATTTACTTTGACAGGTTCTTGCCTATCTTTGTTCTCTACTTCATTCACAACACTAACCTCCTTTATTTCACTAACTTTATTAACATCTGCTGTTACTTCTTCTGTCTGTTGATCTAGCTTGCTTTCAAACTGATTTACATCTCTCCTAAACTCATCTTTTATTTCATTAAGTTTAGTTTCTAGGTTAATATTTATTTCATTAATTTTAACCTCAGTTTGGTCTAATCTGTTGCTAATTTTATCAAATTTAGCATCTAACTTAGCCTCTACTGCATCTAGTCTCTTATTATTTTTGTCATTTAATTCATTAAACTTGCTTTCAAATTTATCTTGTTTAGCACTCATTTCTTTAAATTTGGTGTCCATACTTATATTTATTTTTGCTAACATGTCCATAATGCTAGACAAAGTATCTTCCCTGTCTATTCCTAGATCATGGTTTTTAGTTTTTTTATTTTTATTCAAATTTGACTCCCTAATGACGCTTAGAGAGGTATCAGAGTCCTCGGAGTCAAGCTCCGAGTTTTGGACTACTTCTACATCAGCCATGATTTTTTAGTAAAATTTAATGATTGAAAAATATGTCCTATGAATCTTTTTGTTTTGTTAATTAAATTTTTATGAAATTAAAATATATTTTCTTAGGCTTCTTTTATCTTATATTTTAAATATATTCAGCTATATTTAATTCACTACTATGATATACAGCCTATCACAATTTTTTTTATATAATCAACTTGACATGAAATTTCACATAAGCTGTGATTTTTTAATAAATTATTAACCAATTATTTTCATGTATTTTTTAAATAATATCAAAACTTAAAATTTGCATCATACAGCCTCACGTTGTTGGGGGCCATTCTGTAGCACTCTCTTTGTTAAATCTGTAATAATTAAGCATATTTTCAACAACTTGTATTAGTAATTAAATCTGCAACAACAAAGCCTCACGTTGTCGCGTCATTCTGTCACATTGTAGCTCTTTACATTATTTACATTATTTATTTTAATTTAATCCATTGATTAAATTAAAATAATGATATTCAATAAATCAGAATTCTTTAATTTATTTCTTTTTTGTTTCAAAGCATTTATTAAAAATTTGTGACTTGTTACCTTGATTAGGTTATTGCATCACATGGATTTATTTTTCTTTTATTATTTAATTTAATTTAATTTAGAGCATGATTCTCTTTTTTCTGATCTCAGGGTCGCGATATATGGTAAATCGGTGAAAGCTGTATGATGCAATAAAACAAAATTTCTTTTACAAAATTATTTTTTATTACATTCTTTAATTGAATATTTTCAATAAAAACTGAGTTTACTCAAAATCTTTACAAAAGATTTTCTATTATATTTTTAAAATCAAATCATGATTCTATCTAGTGAAGATAAATTTGCAATTACAATCTTAATGATAAATCTTAATTTAAACTTATCTGTTCAGCGTTCGTTATAGATGATTTCACAACATTTTCACGAGCACGTATTTTAATTTAGACTGATTACATGTTGAATTCACACGCACAATGTTAGTGTAACAATAACCACTTTGCCCTTTGTCTTTAAACCATCGTTAAAACTTTGAAACCGGTTATTATACCACGAGGTGTCTACAGGTCACTCGTTCGGTAAGTTAAGTTAATGTTAAGTTAAGCGTCAGAGATGGACTGGGGTGAGGAACGTCTCTTAACCGTTGAAGTCGGATTCCCGCCTTTTTTCTTTTGGGTACGCGACTATGACCCTTCTGGGTATATCACGATGTGGCTGTTTTGACAGCTGCTGCGGCCTACGGGCAAATTTGGAATGATATGTCCCGTTCTGATTGGTTCGTTTCAGAACTCGTCATCTGAGTTCTTCTACTGCACATCAGTCACTTGTGACCTGGAGGGGATTTAATGGAAAATAACCAACCGACGTGATGTGGCTTGTCCCTCAAATATGCTTACATGTTTACGATTGCAATTCTCGGAACCGGCCCACCCATCCTGCTTTGAACAAAGGGTTTTGTTTACAACGACTTATTTCTGGGGCCTCGTCTGTCCCACGGTTATTTTCCTCACAATAATTCTCTAATATGATTTGAAACTTCTCCATCTATTTTGATTAAATAAATTCCTCTTCTTCTGTATAATAATTTATTATTTATCTAAATTAATTAATTTGCCTATCAATTTGGTGGACCTGTTACATTCTGTATCCTAATATCTGAACAACCGAAAGGATAAATTATCTGTTCTGAACTAACTAAATAAGAATCTAATTTAATCATCTTTGTATAAAATAAATGATATACGATTTACTATTTGGTAAAATAAAATACTTGTTAGTTAAAAAAAAAAAAAAAAACACTCTCTTTAGAAAGTTATCCCACGCAAATTTACAGCCTGACTCTTGTCTGGATAAATTTGATAGTTTAAAATATAATATAATAACTTATAAACAAGTAAAGATCTATTCCTCTTAAACATAAATTAAAATATAATTAACAATTGGAAAATGTGATAGTTTTATCGATTAATATTATTTTTTTACAAAACAACTTACATTTTCACTTCACTTTTGCAATGTTGACGATATCTGCTTTCCAATTTGATTTGAGGTTAAGTATCTCTTTCTTACAAATAAAATTGAACACTATAAGAATATTAAATTGGTTACTTACTATTAAATGAAGAGTTATTCTTTTAAAAATATTTAACCAAATTTAATTTTATGCCGACTCAACATTCAATTTAAATTAAAGTTTACGTTCTTGCTCCACAGAAAGGAGACTGCGTGGTTCTCAAGTTAACAATGCCGAGCTGATCGTGAAGTTCCGTTTCCGCCCAAGTGACCATGGACAGTGGATCGTCACTGTTCGGTGATGACGTCACGTAGGTAACTAGCTGCAGCATTATAACGCCTGCGAAGTAAATAGCGTTTATAAGCACACTCACAGTTACATGCGAGTTTTGTGGTAGACGTTCACAGTGGAGCTACTTGGTCACACAGCTTTAGGTACATTTAATGTTTTGTTTGATGCACTTGTTGTTTATTTATTTTAAATGTACATGCACCAAACAATGAAAAATAGCTAGTGATTAAATTTACAGTTGATATTTTGTAGTATCGATGAATTAGTTGTGGCTTAATTTATACGTTACGATCAGCACAAAAAAATTTTACTAAAAAAAAGATTTTTTTGAAATTGCATTCACTGCCCTATAGATATAACAGATTTTGAGAATTTTTGAAAACAATTAAAAATCTGGAAGTGATTATTACTATTATTTTTTTGTCTCTCGTTTTAATTGTCCTCTTACTATAAGAGGGGCATTGAAAGAAAAAAAAAAGAAATTATACATTTAACATATTGATACTCACGGAATAAATTACACATGAATTCAATATTTCAATTTAGCCTCAGGAAAATAAAGAAAATTACCTCATCTTAATATAAGAATTTTAAAATATTGGCAAATTGTTTGAGTTGTAAGAAAGAAAATACTTTTAAAATAGGAAAAAATATATGTACGTGTATAGGTGGGTCAATACCACTGTACGTGTATGGGTTGGTGGGTGGGTCAATACCACTGTACGTGTATAGGTGGGTGGGTGGGTCTTAATTTTTTAAAACATTGTTATACACGTACAGAGATATACAGGGTGTTGAAAAAGTATGGAACCACCTTCATTTCTCTTAAATTGGTCTAGATAAATCATTAATATTTAGTATATCTCTGTAGAAAGTTTTTTGAAGTTATACTTCTTTGCGCCCGTTAGACACTTTGGGATGGGATGTTGGTCGAGAAACCGCGTCACGCTGAAAAGTAAGAACAAATTTTTAAGAACTATCGATTAATCGATTGTTAATCGAAGAAATTACTGATAATGATAATATAGGTGTATAATATAATAATGAAGTCACGTATAATATATTGAAGATAAATATATTGAATAATATTGAAAAATGTCTTATATTTCATTTATATATCCTGTTTCTATCTTTTTATACAGTTTGTAATTTTTTTCAACCTAGAGGGGAGGGCCCATGGATGATATTGTAAAAAGTTTAAATGAAAGGATATGATGAGTTGCCCACCATTTAAAGCCTATTTCTTTCTGATTAAAACACCAGAAGATACAAGTCAAAAGAGCGACCCTATCAGAAATTGCAACTGGTTAATCTTTCTTAGTTGAGGGTGTTGAAAAAATATAGAACCACCTTCATTTCTCTTATATGGGTCCAGATTAATTATTGAAATTTAGTATACCTCTGTAGAAAGTTTTTTTTCTATCTTTTGATGCAGTTCGTAATTTTTTCAAACTAGTGGGGAGGGCCCGTTGAGGATATTGTGAAAAGTTTAAATGGAAGGATTTGATGAATTGCCCATCATTTCAAATTCTATTTTTTCCTGAATAGGACACCACAAGTTTCAAGTCAAAAGAACCACCCTATCAGAAACCAGGCAACTGGTTAACCTTTCTTAGCAGTGATATTTGAGTGGGAATTCGACTTGTTGTAAAAGCCAGTTATGAAGTATTTGATTAAAGAAATGAAAAATTATCTCAAAAAGATATTATTGACATAATGGTACTAATAACTTATCAACAATCTACAGTTTAAATTATCAAAAAAACTTGCATATTATTAAATGAGGACTTGGAAATCCACCATCCTTAATCAGTAACCCCTCCCTCAGTATAGAATGGCACCCAAGATCACCTGATCTGTCACGACTTGTCTTTTTCTTTTAGGTTCTTTTGTGAATCCCTCTGGTCTGAGGAAGGTGAGCGTGGTTCACCGAAATCGATCACCATAATATTTGTGCATTTTGTGCTTGTATTGTAGTATATTTGTGCATTTTGTGCTTATATTGTAATAAATTTGTGTTGTGTGACGTTTACTTGTACTGTATATATACCAACACGTATTATGCTAATTAAAAAACTAAATACTGTTTACAAAACCTCATGATTTAGGTGAGCTTAGACAACGAATTGTACGAGAAACAACATTAATTCCTGAACAGGCATTACATAACACAGTGTCAGCTTTCTACACACAGATTGTACACTGTCAGACCGTAGATGGAACACTTATTGTAACCAGTTACTGAATTGAGATGGTGGATTTCCATGTCTTCATTTAATAATTTGCAAGTTTATTAAGTAAGTATTAAGTACATAAGTTATGTTTCTTTTATATTATTACGTTTTATTGTATAGTTATTGTTAACTAAAATCTATACTATTAATTTTTATTAGCTTAATTATATTTCTGTAGACTGATTTTGCTGTAGAAATTAGGTGTCATTTATAATTTGTTTGTACTAAAATGTATTTTGTTATGTTTTTATCCTTTTGTCATAAATTAAAAAAAATTGCTTCTTCCACAGCAGGTATATAAAGTTGTACAGTATATGTTATCCGTCTCTCCAAGATGATGAAGTTACTCGTTCCTCTACTTACCCTTGTGGCAGCAACCCTCCCCAGAGGTTACTCTCAAAACATCCTGTTGGGGCAGTGTCCTAATGTCAACGTTCAACAGAACTTCAACATTATCAGGGTAGGTATTATATACATGATATATCTTGAACCATTAAACAGATTTTATGAAATTTGGAGGGAAGATAAACTTTATATCATAGAGACACACAAAGAACGAATTTCTCAAAATGCCATTACTAAGCGGTAGAAACAACCCCTCAACATTTCCTTTTTTTTCGATGAGAGTAACAATGGCATTCATTAAATAATTTATTTCAAACAGCTGATACAAAAAACATAACCATGACACAAATACTTGGCTAATTTGGTCTTCATTAGACCTGCAGACTGAACTTTTTTATATTGATGTGTTGGTAAGAGAGAACCACAGAGTGAAGGTTAAGCAGGTGTATGTAACGAATCAAGGACTATTGGCTAGTAATAAATATTATTAATAATAAAAAAGAAAGGAAAATTCTTAACAAAGGAAAATCTTACAACAAAAACAAACAGAGGCCATGTTCTTGTAACGTTATTAAGGGTGAATCTACTAAATAATAATGGAAGTAACAGAAAAGTTACAAGAGATAGAAATACAAAATTATCATGAGAACCAAATTTAGGCAGGCCTAAGGCCTGGATTTTGAAATTAAATCTGAGAAAAGGGAATAATATTAAAACATATTCTAATCTGTTTTTCTAAGTTTACTATCACAAATAATTTCTGTTTCACACATGCTTCATTTAGTTTTAACATTAACTACGGTATTTGAATGTTGCTTCGATATTTATATAGAATACGCTTCCACATAACTGTTGGCTGCGATTAAAATTTTTATTTTAATTGATCATTGTTATAAAACAATTTAATGCCTACTAAACTGTAGCTTTAAAGAACAAAAATATTAAAATGAATTAAAGTAGGTTCAAAAACTTTCAGTTTACCATTTTTTTATTATAAAAATATTGTTTTATAATTTTTATTGAAATATAAGTTTATAAAAAAAAGCAATTGGGACTAAACATGCAATTAATATTGAAATAGGCCTATAATAAAAAAAAATTGTAGATAGAAAAGCATACACTTTAAAATATATACAATTGAATGTACTTAATCATGGAAGGAATACTACGTTTTGAAACTAGTAAAATATTTCAGTAACATCATGTATATGAGCTTATAGAACAAATAATATCTAACTGGAATATAAATATTGCTAAACTTCTTCTAAAATTAACCACAAAGGTTATTTAGGAATAAACCATGCTTAGTAATTTATTGTACAACAAACTTGATTTTTATGATAGTGTTTTCATTTGTGTTAGTTAACAATGTGTTTTTAATTTTCCAATCAGTACATGGGGATATGGTACCAGTGGGGCTCTAATGGCACGCAAGTCCAGGGAAAGGGAAAGTGTGTGCAGGCGGAATACAAGCTCAACAGCACGACAGGAAAGGTAGACAAGATCAACTCACAGAAAACCAGCGGGTAGGTAGATTAATATGGATTCATCTTTAGTAATATGTCTTACAGGATATACACATGCAGCTTGGAAAAAAATATTGAAACGCTTCACAACTTTTTTATAACTTCACTTGTAAAAGTGAAATTTTATACATGATCATGGTTACAAAGACCATACTTTTTAGACACTATAGTGACATTTCATCTTTTCAGGGAGACGGCCCATGAGGATTTGAGCGAAAATCTTCAATGTAAACCTAGGTTGAGTTTGATATCAAATGAAAGGTCTATTCAATAGAAATGAATTACCATAAACCGGACTTCGAAAGGTTTATCTTTTCCAGAGTAGCGGTCATTTGAATTTCAAAGTAACTAATTTGATCAATATTATTTCTACGCTATTTAACGGTTTCAAGTAAATTATTCTGTTAAATTCATGAGTTTTTTTAACAGAATAAAAAAACCATGTCTGCCACCCCGGTTCTTGAATGTGTGTGTCTGGTAGGCCACCAATGTTCGTATTTGTCTTTGTTAATTTATTATTTATGGTATGTGTAATGTGTGTTGTGTATTCTCAACAATCCAGATGGAGCTAAAGCCACATTTTTAATGACCTGAAGATGGAATTCTTATTCCGAAACAAGTAGTCAACATGTAAATTCTTTGGAACTGATAGACAGGTATTGGTACCATTTTAGTAAATTATTCTGATAACAAATTATATTTTATGGAACACAATTACTCAACAAAATTAAAAGTAAATGTCTTTTATGAAACCTTTTATTCAATAAACTATCAACTATATACTAAGCAAGTCATATAGTCTTAAGACACCTTTTGAAATACTGTCCAACACAGCTGCTAATCATGGCGTATTACACGTACAGTGGTCTTGACCCACCCACCCGCCCGCTTATACACGTACAGTGGTGTTGACCCACCAGCCTGCCCATACACCTAAGATGACTGACAGCTCTCTGTTTACACATACGGTGGTATTGAATATACACGTATGGTGGTATTGAATATACACGTACGGTGGTATTGACCCACCCACCCACCCATACACGTACAATGGTATTGACCCACCCACCCACCCATACATGTACGGTGGTGGGCGGGTTTATCCACCCCCACCTTTCCTATGGAAATGTGATGTGGGGGACTGTGCCAGCTCTTTGTTCATTAGACTGTTCTGTTTACAAAAAAAGGCAATTAGAATTATAAAAAAATTAGGAAACAGAGTTGTGCAGAGATGTGTTCAAGGAATTAAACATCCTAAATCTCCCTTGTCTCTACATACTCGAGACCACATGGTTCTGTAAAACCAAATGTACCCTAACACAGAGTCACAATGTACATAATCACATGACCAGAGGCAGGGAGAACTACTGTCTTGATCAGCACAGGACGGTAGTATATGCACGTCTTCCAGCACAAGTGGGGGTGACATTTTTGAATAGACTGCCTAACTAGAGATGGGCGTTAAATATCGTATTAGGTCAGTATTACTAATACTGAGAAGTAAACTAATACCACGGTAACTGTTACCGAGGTCACCCTAATATTTTGGTAACACGGCTAATGTAATCCAACTGGACGACGCGGAACGTAAACCAGACTGATAACGGCAATAAAACTAATTGCCAAAATATTGGTTTGGTATTAGGATTTGGAAGCAAATACTGGAATGGCGAGTAATATCCGCTGGAGATATTAGTCAGCAAATGTTCTCAATTCTCATGATGAATAAAATGGGTAGGAAATATTTAATACTTAATATTTAATATAATATTTAATAAAATAGGTGCTATCATTTAATATTTTTTAATTGGTTTAAAATGTAATATTAAACCAATATTACATGATAATGATTTTTTACCTTTTTTACTATTTTTAAATACTGTTTAGGTATGATATTACTCTTATTGCATTTTTATTTTGTTGTTTTATCATTTAATTTTAAATTTGTTTTGAATGTGTTATTATTATTATGATTTATAACTTGTTTACTATTTTAAATATTGTTTAGGCCTATTATAACCATAAGCAACAATATAATAAAATTTTGTTCTTATATTGTAACACTGTGTTTATTATCCTTCGAGTATTCTTATAGGATATTATTAAATAAACTACAGAATATTATCATTAAAATAAAATATTGTTAAATACTACTCATCTTTATAATACGCTAGTTTACACGAATAATATATGTGTCTAACAGGCTATAATAGGCTTAGGCTACCGATTGTTTAAGTAATATGTAAGCTAAGTTTAAGTTTAATATGTAAGCTATCTGGTAACGAAAAACTAACCTTCTAATGTTTACACTGCACTAATATCGATCTCCAAATCTCCAATATCGCTTGCAAGCAACGGCATTGCACTCCAGTAACAGTTACCAAAATAACAGGGTGAGTATTACTAATACCATTGATTTTATACACAAATAGATTTCCCATCCAATGTTAAATTTTGAGTCTCAAAATATCAGCTGTTTTTGTGGTCCATTGTGGAGCGCTAGTGTAGTCCCATGTAAATGTAATGCAGTTTAAACCAGCTGTGGTTGCGGGCCACACTAACTAACAAAATTACTGCCACAAATATTCCTATTAGATGGTTTATCTATTGTAGGTGTATATAATCAATGCTAATACCGACGTGCTCGATAACGATATAACCTAATACCAGAATATAACGATATTTCCCATCTCTATGCCTAACAGTATTTGGATGGGGAGCTCTCTTTTGAATTAATAATAATAATAATATGTTTCCATCAATATACAACATGGTTACAAACTTCATACATGCTTGGAAATTGACTAACCACTGTAGCAAGTTTTTGTGGTTAGTATATCAATAACAAAATTTAAAGCAAAAACACACAGTTAAGTCTACATTTAGGACAACTAAAAAACTAAGCTCGGCCGCTACCTGCAGCGCATCCACATAGTAAAGAGAAAATATAAGATTTATGATTAAGAATCTACATGGATACGATATGTAGATAAATGAATAATTTAACACAAAAATAACACTTACTTAAATACTTAGATACTGATGGCAATCTTAGAAACAACAGATATCAGTTTTCACTTAACATTTAAAGAAGAAAATTAATCAAATCTTGACATCTATTACAAGGCACAATATATAAAATGTTATAAAATTTGATGGAAATTATGCTTCTGAATAGTGGTTTTTGGAAACTAACTTAAAATATTTATAATGGAATATATATCACTCAATTTTAAAATCCTAATTTTTGATTTATTTATACAGTTTCTTGTAGACTTAAAGCTTTTTACTTCAACAGGTAGTTTGTTAAAGATCTAAATATGTAAAGGAATGTTTGAACAATGATTTATTAACTTAGGCGTTTCAAATATAATTCTAACGGAACTTCTTGTGTTGTGGAATAAGTTCTCATTCCACAATTGCAAATCCAGACTGAAAAGGATGTTAGCTACACAGGCATTTTACTCGGTGGGCGAGTTCCTTATTTTCAATGGGATTAGGAGTCGATCTTTCTAGAGGATAAAAATGTCTGACTTGGAAGACTGTAATTTTTGTAAGAATATATTTTGTCAGTGTTTTGTCTAGAGATCACAAGTAACAATTATTATATTATTCTGTACTTCCTCTTAATAAATTAGAAATAAGTGATGAATGAGCGTATGTTTGAATGTTTATTAACCTTTGCTAAGCAACTGTAAATATTGTTCTGGCAATAAAGATTATTAAAAAAAATTATAATATAAAATAAATAATTACAGATTAAAAACACTTCTACCTTTAACAATCATAAATAAAATATAAAAACTTAACAAAATGTAATGTATTATATACAGTCTAAAACATAACAATAGTTTAGATGTTTAACAAAATAAATGTGGTATATCTAACATTAGCTTTCATATAGTCCAATACAAGTCACACAATAATTCTCAGATACATAGTTACAATACAAAAAATACTATTCACATCATAACCAACCACACACCATAATTTAAATTTTAACAAAAAAACAAAAAACCAAAAAAACAACCTTCATGGAACCACATTATAACCCTCGATCCGGTCACTATATTTTCCAGTATTGGGTCGCGATTTTTGGCCAATTTGTAAGATGTTTTTATAAAATTCATAAAAATAAGTAAATTGTAATAAAACTACTTGTTTATGGTATAAAAATGATCTCAAGAATGTAGGCTACCAGATAATGTATAAAAACTTAACCTAAAGATATTTTTGATTTTTTTATGGTACGTTACTTTGGAAATTTTTTTTATAAGTCGCAAAAGGGGGTGGGGGTACCCATTGGATACAATGTTGTGATAATAAATTTTTAAATGTGAGATAGCAAAAATGTCCTAAATTTTATCTAGTTTCAGAAAATATATACATTATATAAGTTTAGAAGTATACAATATGTCTTATAAATTTATAAATGGATTCAATACAAAAACCTAAAAATTTGTTGCCACGGTAACAGCAACATTCAAAAATATTTGATAAATTTTCTATAAACACTACAAAGTTCATTTATATACTAAAATTTAGCTAGAAACATGCTCTATAAAATAATATATGACCTGACACATCAAAACGATTTATAACGGATAATTACAACATAAAAACCAAGTATTTGCCGTGAGTGCAAAAAACAACGAATCGTACAAAGCGTCCAATATGGCAACAACATGAATTAAATAGCTACTTTCACAAAGCCGTGTAAAATATTGATTTAAAATAACCAACTATTTAGTTATACAGAATTATTCGATGTTTAACGTAGTTTCCGAATAGATCAAAATCATTGCCGTAGCTTATCATATGTGCATTCTATGAGCTGTTTAGCAAAGGGCGGCGTGAAGTTCGCAATTGCGAACTTGCGCGTTTTAGCAACGCCAAAACAGTTCGCAAATGCTAACTTGCCCGGATCGAGGGTTAATAGATTTTTATCTGAAATTATAAAAAAAGAAAACAACTTAAATATATTCAAGATAAAATACTTAGCTTATGCTGCATTATATTAAATTAAAGAACTCTACAAAATGGAAAATAATGTTAATTAAGGAAGAAAACAAAATTAAAAAATAAGAAATACAACCAACACTTAGTTTCATTTAAGACGTATTGAAAACAATATTGTTAAAGATGCAACCATTGAACTACAATGGATCTGCAATATACAATTTTAAATAAATAATCACTTTACTGTCACAAGTAAGCACTGGACTGACTAGTTGGTTAAAGGGTGACTTTATATTTGTTGCCTCTGCAATCGAGAAGATTCCAGAAATGTAAATTAGAATGGTCTAGACCCCAGATAGAATATTCTAATACCATTCAGAAGCCAATTAATCAGCATATTGGAAAATTCTCACACTATATAGAGGCTACTGGATTGGCCGAGCAATCGGATGTGACCTGCCACAATGTTGGCATGGTCTACAGCAATACTATTTAAATTAATCACCAATTTACACTACACTACTATTTACAAGGGTCACTTAGTACTTACTTGTTCACTAAGCTGTGTTCGAAGCGAGAGTGGCCTCTCCTGGAGATTGATTTTAAGAGTTGTTTTTTTGGCCAACAATTTATGTATGTATAGTATGTATGTAAGGGAGGAATTGGACATGCTTGGGTACTGACGGTTTCTAATATTTATGAATAAGGCACATTATATTATATAAACTTGTGTTTATTATATAGTATAAACAATCCACTTTTATAGAAGTTTGTTGGTTTTCTAAAGTTAAATGAGTTTTGTATTCAATGATCACATAAATAACCATTTCCCTTTAAAAAGATACTTATATATGCATTTAATTATTTTCTTTAATATTTCAGCTCACTTTCCTTATCAAGTATTAGCGGCTATTTAACGTACATGGATCCAAAGAAGCAGGAGGGAAAATTCCTTGTCACCCTTAAACTTGGACAAGAAATTAGTAGAACAGAATTGGACAAGAAATTAGTGTTACATAACCTATTTACAAAAACTTATACCAACTGTTAATAAAACAGAAAGGAGCCCCCAATTTGAACCTTATAAATAAATACCAATCAGTATTATTATTATTATTAGTCAAGATAGGTAACTGTTTAATCAAAGCTATTTATGTAAATAATTTGATCATCTAGGCAATAATTCAGAATTAAGCTGATATTGGTTACAACTCCAAATAATTTTAAATTTACAATTTAATAGATCTTGCCTATGTATAAATACTTTCTATTGTAAAGTCCAGACTTATTGTATTTACCAAGCTGTCCTAACCATCCTAATGTACTAACAAGTAAATATTAACCTTAAAAATGCATATACTTTAAAATAAATCTATATTTATAAAAGAGGATGTTTGTATATATATAAATATATATGTTTGAAGTTTATGCGCTGCCAAACCATACAACCGATCGCCATGAAACTTGAGGATGTTGTCCTGTATACTCCCGAGATGGTTTCTGTGAAGTTTGATGCAGATCCGTCCACAGGTTCCCGCCCTACGGGCTCCTAAAGATCCCATGTTATTCAAATGGAGAATCTGAATTGTTTACAAAAAACATATGACTGTGTGGTTTAATGTAGTTTCACATGCCATAAGCAGATTGAAGTTCTCACAACAACAGTACTGTATATGTTTTGATTTATTGTAGTTCTACATTTCACCTTGAGAGTGTAGCACACACTACTTTTACTTGATCAAGTGATCTGTATTTGGTGTTAACCTTTTTTCCTCGGTAATTAAAACATGTGGTGAAACGTGAAAATAAAAAATAAATAATTATTTGTTTTGCAGTTTACTTTTTATGACATGCCTCCTAAAAAATCTAATATTGGTAGAAGAAGCAAAAATGCTCGAATTCTTTCAGCTATTAGGTTCTAAATCAAACTCAATATTATGACCGGCGAAGCGGGCGGGTACAGCTAGTAATCTATATTTATAAAAGAGGATGTTTGTATATATATATGTTTGAAGTTTATGCGCTGCCAAACCATCCAACCGATCGCCATGAAACTTTAGGATGCTGTCCTGTATACTCCCGAGATGGTTTCTGTGAAGTTTGATGCAGATCCGTCCACAGGGTTCTGCCCCACGGGCTCCTAAAGATCCCATGTTATACAAATGGAGAATCTGAATTGTTTACAAAAAACATATGACTGTGTGGTTTAATGTAGTTTCACATGCCATAAGCAGATTGAAGTTCTCACAACAACAGTACTGTATATGTTTTGATTTATTGTAGTTCTACACATCACCTTGAGAGTGTAGCACACACTACTTTTACTTGCTCAGGTGATCTGTATTCGCTTGCTCGAGAGTAGGCTCACCAAAAAACCTTTACATTTATACACCAAATAAGAAGACCAAAAATATTGTTTACCCTCTTGCACTCATTTAATAAATAATGGTTTTTTTCTATAATTCTTTTTATTGCTTTATTTTGGTATGTCAATGAAAAATGAAAGGCGAGACAACGTCCGCCGGGTTCAGCTAGTAAACTATAAATGTTTTGCATGTAGTAACAACAAATATATGAAATAATAAACTATAAACTATAACCCCCCCGAAGGTATCTCTGCCTTGACGTGGCGGGGGGGCTTGCGTGCTTCCACAACCCCGAGAGCTATGCCGGCGGTAGCTTGCTACCGGTAGGGTCACCCAAGCCGGACAGGTCTTCGTGGGGTAGAAGCCAGACTAAGAGAGATACCAAACAACAGCTATGTCAGGCCTAGCAAGCCGATAGCGAAGTTGATATTGCTTTCAAAACAATAACCAAGCCTCGGAAGGACAGGAGTAACGGACGTGACTGGAAACGAAAAAGGATAAAGATTGGAACACTGAACATACTTACGCTTTCGGGAAAAACAGAAGAATTGATAGACGAGATGCAGGAAAGGAGAATAGACATTCTGGGATTGAGTGAAACAAAGTGGAAGGGGCAGGGAAGTAGAGAGTTGAGAGGAGGGACATGGCTGTACTGGAGTGGAGGAAGATCAAAAAGGAATGGAGTAGCAGTAATGGTTAATAGGAGGATAAAGGAGATGCTAGACGAAGTGGAGTTTATATCGGATAGAATGATGACAGTTAGGATTAGAAACAAAAACAAGGAAATAAAAATAATGCAGGTGTATGCACCACAGACAGGATGTTCAGAGGAAGAAAAGGAAGAGTTTGAAGAAAAGCTGGAAGACCAAATACGAAATGTAAATATATTAATGGGGGATTTAAATGCAAAGGTTGGGACCGACAGAAGAGGGTTTGAGGAGGTGTTGGGCAATTTTGGGTTTGGAAACAGAAATGAGGAAGGAAGACGACTGCTGGACATGTGCCAAAGAAATGCATTGACAATTGGAAATGGGAGATTTCAAAAGAGGGAGAGCCATATAATAACAAGGTATAGTTGGGATGGGATAGTAAAAAGTGTAATTGATTATATAATAACAGATAGAGAATGGGGAGAAAAGATCATGGATGTGAAGGTGATTCCCAGCGTAAGCGTAGGAGGGGACCATAGACTGTTGGTGGGGGTGTTTAGAATGGAAATAAAAGAGAGCAGAACGACAAAACCAGTTGAAAGAATAAAGGGATGGAGACTGCAGGAGGAGCAGAAGAAGGAAGAATTTAGAAATATGGTAAAAAAGGAGTTACCCAGAACAGAGGTAGGGGAGCTGGAAGAGGAATGGAATCGGTTCAAGGACACAATAGTAAAGGCAGCCGAAAAGGTATGTGGGAGAACAAAGGGGAAAAGAAGAGAAAAACAAACAAGTTGGTGGAATGAAGAGACAATTAAAGGAGTAAAAGAGAAGAACAAAGCATGGAGGAAGTGGTGGAAAACCAGAGCGCAAGAAGACAAAGATGAATATTTGGCAAAGAAGAGAGAATGCAGAAGAATAATAAAGGACGCAAAGGACAAGGAATGGGAGAACTTCACGAAAAAGTTAGAGGAAGACTTAGGACAAAACAAAACAAAAAGATGTTCTATAGTATGATGAGGAACAAAAAGAGAGTGACCGAAAGTGCCAAAACAATGCAAAATGAAAATGGAGTCATGGTGGAAGGAGTGGAAATGAAAAAGTTGTGGAAAAGGTATTTCCAAACACTGTTGAATGAAAACTATGAGGAAGAAGAGGAAGACGAAAATGAGGAGCAATGGGAGAGAGGGGAAGAGATAAGTTGGAGGGAAATAGAAAAGGCGGTGAAAGAGATGAAAAGTGGGAAATCCCCAGGACCAGATGAAGTATCATCAGATATGGTAAAGGCTTTGGGAGCAGTGGGAGTACATTGGTTGAAGAGAGTCTTCACATGCGTATGGAGGGAAGGAAGAGTGCCTGACGACTGGGGGAAAGGTGAAATAATAACAATACACAAGAAGGGAAGTAGAAGACTATGCAAGAACTATAGAGGAGTAACATTAATAAGCCATGTTGCCAAAATATTTGAAAAAATAATTTTTAACAGGATTAAGGACGTGATAGAGAGGACCAGATAGGGGAGGAACAACATGGGTTTAGGAAGGGAAGAAGTACGATCGACTTGATTTTTGCAGTGAGACAAATGGTTGAAAAGCACTGGGAGTTCAATAAAAAGTTAATACTGGTGTTTATAGATGTCGAGAAAGCCTACGATTCTGTTAAGAGAAAAAGTATATGGGAGAGTATGGAAAAAATAGGAGTGACAGAAAATATGATGAAATGGGTTAAGGAATTGTATAGGGTGCACGAGTGCAGAGTTAGGACATGTGATGGTAATACAGAATGGTTCAAGGTAAAGAAAGGGCTGAAACAGGGGAGTGTTCTGTCTCCGATTCTTTTTAATGTAGTTATGGAGATAATGATGAGAGAAATTAAAGAGGAGACAAATGAAGAGATGAAGATAATGATGTTTGCTGACGATATTCTGATGTGGGGAGAAAACAGGGAGGAGATACAAGAACAACTGGACAAGTGGAGTAGGAAGATGAGGGAGAGAGGGCTGAGGATAAGCAAGGAAAAAAGTGAAGTAATGGTAGTAGGAAGGGACACAGTTTTGGAAGAAGATATATTGGTAGATGGAAGTATACTAAAAAAGGTAGATGATTTCAAATACCTTGGAACGATGGTGTCAAGTGATGGAAGAATGGAACAGGAAATAAATGCCAGATTAGGAATGGGAGCGGGATTCTTCCGGACGGTGAAACACCTAGTATGGGACAAAGAGGTACCAAGGAGGGCCAAGGTAATGATGTTCAAGAATTACTATAGGCCTATAATTACTTATGCGGCAGAGACATGGCGGATGTCAGAAAGGGAGTGGAGTAGAGTACAGGCAGGGGAAATGAGGTTCTTGAGAGCAATAAAGGGAAGAACTCGAAGAGATAGAATTAGGAATAGTGAGATAAGGAAGGATGTAGTGGAGGAGAGTATAAGAGAAAGAGTGGAACAAGCAAGGTTGAGGTGGTATGGTCACGTAAAAAGGATGAGTGTAGAGAGGTTGCCGAGGAAGATGGAGGAATGGGAAATGGAGGGAAGGAGGCCCAGAGGAAGACCACGAAGAAGATGGCTGGATGGAGTGAGGACAGACGTGGAAAAGAGAGGGAGTGTGTGGGGGGAAGTGGTGAGAGAGGAGATGTGGAGGGACAGGAGAAGATGGAGAGGCTTGGTGACAACCCAGACCCAGGATTGACTGGAACGGGACCGGATAAGTAAGTAAGTAAGTAAGTAAGTAAGTAATAAACTATAAATACTATTCTAGCTATTAAAAACAAATACTAACCATAAGTAATGCATACACTATCAAATAAATAATAAACTATAAATGTATTGCATATACTAACAAATAAGTATTAACCAATAAATGTAATGCATATACCAACAAACAAATAATAACCAATAATTTAAAAACCCATATAAAACGCATTCAGAAAACATTAATGAAATCATCTCTAGTTTATAGTGATAGTACATTTTTCTTATTTATTTATCTTCACATTCCATCAACTATCTCAGAAACCTTTCATCGCGTATACTACTTAAAAAAAGTATCGATTAGATTTAAAAATTAAATAATCTTATCTTGAATTTATTTATTCAAATCATGTTTTAATTGTATTTTATATTTACAAACAATTAACTCACAAACTTGCGGTTATGATTACACACTTTATTCTATTTAAGAAATATCAGATGGTCTTAAAATTGATACTTGTACATAAAAATTTACAGTTTACGATCTAGGTGTTTCCAATTCTCTTAAATGCTATTTCCTTGAGCGATCCTTGTATATTAACAGTTCTTTTAAATGTAGTCCAATACAATTTTGAGGATGTTTAATATTACCTTAAAGAAGGAAGCTTTGTATTCTTCATGTCCCTAATTCTGAGAGAAAGGTAAAAAGAGAGCGAATGCTCGATGCAAGGAGTCAAATGGTCTTCAAGATACATTAACACAACTGAAGTGATCCTGTGACACTTCTAAGGGCGTTAATGTTAACTTCAGCTGTAACATTAATTTAACGTGATTTCAACTTAAATGTTTCCAAGTTTATAAGAAATTCATAAAATACAAATTTATTAAGAGATAATAAGCAATAGATCTCGGTAAACCACATTTATCATTCCAGATCTATCACCGTAATAGTTGTAGTTAAAGTGTAATAAATTTGTATTGTGTGACGTTCTCTTGTTTTGTAGTTCTACCAACACTGAATATGCTAACTAAAAAATCAGACGTTCAGTAATGATTTTATCAATTATTATTACTCCTGATTACATTCAGGCATTGAAATTCCACAGAAGTCAACATCGTTATATATAAGAGTTGCTATTATGGCATTTTGGTTTATATGGCATTCAGTTTAGTAAATATAGAACCCTTTCAATATATAAAATATACCGTTGGAAATATTAGTGATACTTCTTATAGTTGGACCACAGGGAAAGTGACCTGCATATTATATTTAGGTTGTATAGGGGTTACAGCAGCAGACGGGAATCGTTCCTCTGCTTAGCTGCCGTACACTAACAACATGTTTAACTTCCATCTCCAAGTGTTCAACATTATTTTAAAAAATTACTGTAATGAACTATACAAATTTGTTTACTTGCTATTTATTGTTTACATAATTATTCATTGTGTTATTTGAATAATAAATAATCATTTAATTTAATGTTTCTAAGCCTGATTTATTATTGTTTATCAAACCAACTAATGGTCAGGGCTGCCAGTTACGTAGCAGGCAGGGCTTGCTATTGTGCCACAAGTACACAGCCTACCATAATCCTAGTTCCCATGACAATTTTTTTAATGGAATGACACAATGGGGGAAGAGTAGATCTCTTTCTCACTTCCACCACTCAGTGCATCTCTCTCGCACCAGTGCGTTTGTTAGCTTACTTTTTAAATAGACTATATCAGATTAGTATTTTAACTAAATATTTGGCAAGTAATTGACTGTTTTAAATATGGTGAACTAGCCTAGCTCTCAATGTTTAAATAGATGCAATCATAGAGTATAAATATATGTGGAATCATTACATATCCATCTTGAGCCCTAAACCTTGTTATGACTTTTCGTTTAACTACCACAGAAAAACTCACACCCTACACATATGTGGGACTCTTGTTGAAGAATCTAACCCCTTCCCCTACACAGAAATGGTAGGTGGGCCTTTTCATAACCCACCTACCTATATTTTTCATTTATATGATTATTGAGTCCCAAAGTTTGTAATTCAAAATATGTTAGTATGTCAAGTTGTTATGAGGGCTTTGTTTACCTTATGTATTCTCCTTTATTACCTAACCATTTAGTCACAGGTGTTCATGTGAATTGGCTCTGGTAGGAATACAACTATACTGTATTTATTGTGTGTCAGACTTGACATGAGCGTGCTTAATGGCATTTAAGTGTAAGTTAACTCTGACACGCTGTGTTGTCAAAAGTACTACATTTGACATACGACAAATAATATATAAAAGATGAACAAAGGAAGACATAAAAAATGTGACAAGAACAATCTATAAACAATATGAAACAATAACGTAAAGTTGACAACCATAATATGTTTACTGACACTCAAATTCACACCACCAAACAAGTAGGTTATAAAACAGGTGTTGTCAAAGAAGTCAAACGTCGCAAACATTCAAGACGTAAAGGCGTTACTATAATTGCTGCCGGCTTACATCATCACACAATTCATTATAGCATTCCCAAACTCCTGGTAGTTCTCGCAGTTACTATAAATCAAGCCAAAAGGTTCGCTGTGTTGTGAGCCAGAAGGGCAGAAGTTTTTAAATTTATACCCTGTAATTAATTCTTAGATTCGTTAAAGTACTATCAATGACTATAGAAACAGACAATGCATTTACTGTTACCTAACGGTGAACAGTTTCAAATAAGCTTTTGGGCGACTATTTAGCATAGCCTACTATTATCTCAGATATTAGTCACTTCAGCATATGCTGGAGAGAGGCAGAGAGAGGGATGACGAAAGAGACTGCTAGTGCAACCTGAAAAAGAACATGAACTAATTTCACAGAACAGAAAACACAGTTTCCCTGGTTCCATATGAGCGGGACAGTCTTCTTGTTTCTACAGGCAATAGTACTATATTTAGTTAACATCTGTTCCAGTGTTGGGGAAGGTGACTGCACCCCTGTGGGTCTCAGCAACCGACTACGTCTCCTGGTCAGTGGTATACTCCTGCCTCGATTTCAGGTTCTTGCATGCGAGTAAGTATTTCTCTAGGTCGTTCACATGAATAAGAATTAATTAACTAATTTGAACAAATAAGTTTTTACCAGATGTTTACCTGTTACCAAATTAGCTTAGTACCAATGCTACAGTCAACTGTTGTTTGAGAGTTATTTATTGGAGTTGGATTATTTAAAATGTACCACTGTACGTGAATGGGTGGATAGGTGAGTCTGTACCAATGAACGTGAATGGGTGGGGCGGGTGGGTCCGTACCACTGTACGTGAATGAGTGGGCCAGTGTCACTGTAGGGTGGATAGGTGGGCCTGTACCAATGAACGTGAATGGATGGATGGGTGGGTCAGTACCACTGTACGTGAAGGGGTGGGTAGGTTAAGGTTTTACTCTAGTATCCGCAATAAAACCCTAAGTGATACATAATTAAAGTATCCGAATTAAAGCCTTCAGTAATACATAATTATATAGGTACTAAATTAGAACCCAACTATGAAATGAGAAAACGGAACTTTACAATGATCAATCAACTCTCACAAAGTAAACCTGGAACTTTCCTGTGTTATTTAACATTTTAAATAAATCAATGGATAATTTGGTAAATTTACTTTTCGAAAAAAAGTGTTAGAAATCTCCAAAAGATGTTCAGTCCAGTTTAAAATATAAACTTTGTTACACTTATAAATATTTCTATTTGTAAGAGTTGCATTTATTTGCCCATATCTCATAATGTTATATAAGTGTAAAAATATGGTTAATTAATATTATAAATTAAAACAGAGGTTTTTCAAGAATATAATGTTGAGCAGAATACTTACTGACAGTAAACCATAGTATATTTAATTCACATTGCAGTTTATATAGTTCATTTCTTTGTCAGATACCGTAATATACCTGTTTATTTAAACATCTGCAGTGAAAAAAAAAATATGAGAAATACAATGTCTTGATCTGCTTATTTATAGCTAAATTAGTTTTAAGTTAGTATAAATAAATAAATAAATATATCAATGTAAAGTGTTATCAATATCATGTTGTGTTATATCATGTTGTTATGTTTATATCGTGTGTTATCAATCAATGTTCAAATGATAATGAATTAAAGAAAGCAGTGGAAAGAGTTTTACATGAAATAAAGCAGTGGTTTGATATAAATGGACTTAAATTAAATAAGGAAAAAACTGAAATAATAAAATTTCAAACACAACATAACAAATGCCCTTTTAGTAATTCCATTACCATCGATGACAACATCATAACTATCAAAGACATGGTGAAGTTTTTGGGGTTAATCATTGATCAAAACGTCACATGGAGACCCCTAATAGAAGCACTGAGTAAAAGATTAAGTTCCTTATGTTTCCAAATGTATATTCTGAGAGGAACTGTGGAGCTGAGTGTTAGAATGACAGTGTATCATGCTTGCTTTGGTTCCCTGCTCCAGTATGGTCTTGAACTATGGGGTAGCTCAACCGATATTCTTAAGATTTTTAAAATTCAGAAGACGTACATTCGAACAATGCTTTTTATGGACCATAACCAATCATGCAGATCTGTATTCAAAGAGGTGAATGTTCTAACACTTCCTTCCATGTATATTTTCAAATGTTTATTATTTGTACATAAAAATAAAGATTTAATTTTAAATAAACAGCACAGCCATATTTACAACACAAGATTCAGAGAACAACTCCAATATCCAATTCATAGGCTAAAACTATTTGAAAATTCCCCTCATTACATTGGTCTAAAGTATTACAATAAAATTCCGTCTAATCTAAAAATCCTAAATATTATTAAGTTTAAAAAAATTGTTAAAAACTTCCTGATTCAGAAAGAATATTATGATGTAGAAGAGTTTTTAAGTGATAACTCTTTGATCGTTGATATGTAATTTTAGAATAAGTTTTAGGATAGTTTTAGTTTTTAGGACATTGACTCTTCACCTGTTTACTTACAAATAAAATTTTGTAAAATTATGTAAACGTTATGTGAAATAAAAAATAAAATAAAAAATAGTATTGTTCTGTCAACCAAGCATAGTGGTAACGGACAGTTAACTGCAGTAATTTATTACAATTAATGGCAGTATTAATTAAATAATAATGACAGTTTGTTATTATTTTATTCAAAGTGTGTGTGATCAGGGCTTTATTCAATAATGAATTACTGATCATAATTCCTCAACGAGACTACATCACAAAGTTTAGCATTTAATTAGTTTGATAAATAAACCACTGAATCTGAATCATATTTACAAATAATTTATCTTCCAAAAGTTCTCATAGTCACAAAACTATCCTGCAGCTATTGAATATGCATACTGTGCTCAAGTTAAGACAAAGGCAATGATTGAACACTTAAGCTGGTAAATCCAAACAGGAAGACATGAGTATCTTCAATGATTGAGTGAGTTGCAACCTTCAATCAAGTATTTATGATACCTCAGAAATCTATGTATGGGAGCGAGTCTTTTACTGTCTGGAGCAGGAAAGTGGGTAGTCATCCTACACATAGGCAGTGAAGATGAATTCCTCAATGGAGCTGAACTGTGTAGGGAAGAATGGATCTGGAGACTACCATAAATAAATGAACTCCACACGCTTTCAAAAATGGTTCCCAAAGGTTTTATCACTTCAGCCACCTAAATATGCTATTGTCACAGATATACCAAACTGGACCCATCAACAAGAAATCCAACAATGTCAAAGAAGAAATCAACCATCATATCCTGGACGAATTAAAACAGCCTAGGGCTACCAAACAATACTGACTCTTATAAGAAACTAACCAAAGCTTATTTCAAGAGAACGGAAGGACAGCTTGATGTAATTACAAGAGATCTTCGACATGACGTAGAATTGCTCTGGTTGCCGGTTGCTCATTGTGAACTTAACGCAATTGAGTTGATATAGGCATATGTAAAAGAAAAAATTGCAAAAGTCAATATGACAAATACTAATGAGAAAGGCAGAGGTATGGTTACTATGGAATCTTTATGTAAGAAACACCTTCGATCTGTTTCACCTGATCTCTGGAAAAGATATATAATAATAATATAAATAATAAATAAGAAAAGCTATATTCAAACGTGAAATTCTGCATTCAGATAAAAATATTACAGTCACTATCTTACATTTTTGGGGGATGTAAACTACTATCTTAAACTATAGATAAATACTACCTTAAAAAAATTTGTAGTTTTTGCAATTATACCTTCAGTTGCTCGGTATAAGCCATAAGTGTGTCAAAGTTTCTAGCTAATCTAAAGGTAGGTTAGAATTTGTTTATGTAAGTGAATGAGTAGGTTGAGTGAGTTACACATGCGGCTTTATAGATGTTAGATTTGTTTATGAAAAGTAAGAATTTATGCTATTGTTTTTTGTCCCTTTAAAAAATATTTTAATATTGTTAGTTGATCTGTTTCAGTGTCTTCTTGGATACTGACACGTGATCAGTATTCCGGTGACCATGTGAAGGATAAATTCAGTGACGCTGTCAAAAAAAATTGGGTTCACAATTGATGACTACAAAAAAACTGACCACAACGGCTGCGATTAATAGACGACTGGAGACAGGAATGTTCCAGTTCAAACCTGATTATTTTTTTTGTTATATAGCAGAAACAGATAAATAAAGGCTTTTGGCCCTCTTTTCTTCAAATTAGCACCATTGCTGTTTTGAACCCATGATATTTTTAGGAACCTTCAATCAAGTCACCTTTGAGGACCTAAATTTCTCAATCAAAATGTACATGGATAATTTTACTATAATTAATGTACTCCATGCATAATCCTGCTCAAAATGTGTAATAAAGATGTTTTGTTCTAGCTTGCATATAATTTTTTGTTTGAGAAATACAAGTTGAATTTGACACAGTGTCAATGTGATCGTATATTTAACATTTTGTAGAATTTTATATATGTATATAAATAACAATTAACTATTAATATTTTTTTAGAGATCTGTGAAATTATGACGGAAATTATATTATTTATTTCATAAATGTTTGCTGAGTGGTTCTTACAGAAAATTTTTGAGTATGTCAATTTAAATCAAATTGTTATGGTACTAAACGATTAATATCGTATTGCAAATAAGATGCATTAGAATGATTAAAAATTTAGTTTACGTTTCTAAACATTTAGTAAACACTATTATTATTCAGTT